>OX451413.1:9166619-9194317 GCA_949629135.1 Eremobia ochroleuca | reverse complement strand
CATAATTATACAGCATAATTATACAGGGTTACTGGTAACTCGACGTATTCCTTGCAGGACATCATAGTAGGGTTAAAATGCAACAAATTAAGCCACCAAATGTTCTACCGAAGTTCAGTAGTTTTTGAGTTAGTAAGGGTTTTAGATTTTTTGTGAAAAATCCCAGATTAAATTATTTGAAGCCAATTTGAAAATTATTCACGGGGCGGCTGTACTGAAATTGGAGTTATTATCATAGTTGACGCCGTAGCGGATCGTTTTTAATAATTAAAAGTTCAAAATGACTAAAACTTTCGTGAAGATCACTAATCAAACATTTTTTTTTTTTTGTAATTTTTTCTATTACTTCATACAAAATGTTGTCTTAGCACAAAAAAAAATACTACACCAGGTGTACAAATTATTAGTAAAATATCCTTGTCTTATCAGCTATCCAAAAAGGTATGATTGTCAATACTTTTGCGTGTGTGACAGGGAAAGATAGAAGTTTTATGGGGAGCAGGTAAAATTGCGAGACGGTCGACCTATTGTTCTAGAACAATAGGTCGACCGTCGTATTATTCGTAGTTTTTACCTGCGTTTGAATTCCAAACACTCGGCAAGCTTTATGATTGGTCACTATTGTTCCCTCGGTACGAGACAGGGTGCGACTTCACAAAATCTGGTCGTCAGCGTTAGTTAGTTACAACTCTACGTTGCGCAAGTTCGTGTTTTGTTATCTGGCTATATCCCTGACTGTTGCCCCATATCTTGCTCTTGTGTTGTGCTGTGCGTTCATAAGTGCTGACTATGGCTGCATATTATAATCAGAATACGCTGACATATTGTACTGTTACGGACTTTGTGACGGTAACGCTGCTGAAGCGCGAAGATCATATCAACTGCGCTTTCCAAACCGCCGACTCCCCCACGTTAGTGTCTTCGGATCGACTTATCGGCGATTATCTGAAACTGGCAGTGTTCAAAGAAGCAGGCAAATTGACACTGGTCGTTCTTGGAGATACACGGCTGAGGACGAGGAGCTGATTCTTCAACGTTTTATTGACGAGCCCAACATATCTACAAACATCGTAGCGCGTGAGCTTGGTATGTCACAGTGGAAAGTCTGGTCTGTAGTTCACTTGTCAGGCCGACATCCATACCACTACCAACCCGTGCAGTCATTAGAAGAGGGAGATCCGCAGAGACGGCTTGAATTTTGTCGTTTCATGCTAAATGCCGATGCCGAAAGTGAAAACTTTTTGAAAAACATTCTGTGGACCGATGAGTCATGTTTTGACCGTGATGGTATCACAAATTACCACAATTTACATTACTGGGCACCGAAGGGAGAAGGAAACCCTAAGAAACTGAAACCAACCGCATCGCAGCGTAAGTTCTCGCTTAATGTTTGGATGGGTATTATCGACGATAAGTTAATAGGCCCACATATTTTACCCCGAACATTAAATGGGGAACTTTATGAAGATTTCCTAAGAAATCATTTAGCAGCACTGCTCACGGATGTACCCGAAGAAAGAAGGGCAAACATGATATACCAACATGACGGATGTCCAGCCCACTTCCGCATCACAATTCGACAATTGCTGGATGAAAACTATCCAAACCGATGGATTGGGCGCGGTGGGCCGATTCCGTGGCCTGCACGAAGCCCTGATCTGACGCCGCTAGACTTTTACGTCTGGGGTCATATGAAAGACCTAGTTTATGTGACCCCCGTAAATTCAATTGAAGAACTAAGGGAGAGAATAACAGATGCGGTGGACCAGATGAGGACCACAATCACATCAAGAATCACAAAAACCGAAGTGAGGAAGCGAATAAGAGCATGTATTCGAAACCGAGGGCAGCACTTCGAACAAGACGTGTGAAATACATGTTATTAAAGACCACAAATTGATATTGATTAAAAATAATAATAATTTTCACGAAATTGTTTAATTTGATTTTCCGAATAAACACCTTCTTGTACTAAATCAAAAACGATTTTCATAATGCAGTCCAAGACTTTGTATTAACTTTCATACCTTTTTGGATAGCTGATAAGATAAGGATATTTTACTAATAATTTGTGAACCTGGTGTAGTATTTTTTTTTTGTGCTAAAACAACATTTTGTATGAAGTAATAACAAAAATTACAAAAAATAAAATGTTTGATTAGTGATCTACACCAAAGTTTTAGTCATTTTGAACTTTTAATTATTAAAAACGATCCGCTACGGCGTCAACTATGATAATAACTCCAATTTCAGTACAGCCGCCCCTTGAATAATTTTCAAATTGGGTTCAAATAATTTAATCTGGGATTTTTCACAAAAAATCTAAAACCCTTACTAACTCAAAAACTACTGAACTTCGGTAGAACATTTGGTGGCTTAATTTGTTGCATTTTAACCCTACTATGATGTCCTGCAAGGAATACGTCGAGTTACCAGTAACCCTGTATGTTATATGAAATGTATGCCAAAAGACGATTTTGACTCCTAATTTTCTGCGATTTAGAGGTTCTATTTTTAAATTATTATGGATATGAAATTTCAGGTCGATCGATCAGGTTAAGCTACGCTTGCCGCGGTTGGTCTGTGAATGGGTGACCATCTTTACATACCAAGACTCCCTCCGTGTCTCGAAAAGCACGTTAAGCCGTTGGTCCCGGCTGTCATTCGTAGATCTTTGACAGTCGTTACGGGTAGTCAGAAGCCCGAAAGTCAGACAACCAGTCTTACCTAGGGGTATCGCATTACTCAGTAACTGGGTTCTGGAGGTCAGATAGGCAGTCGCTCCATGTAAAATACTGGTATTCAGCTGCATCCGGACTGGAAGCCGATCCCAAATTAGTTGGGAAAAGGCTAGGCAGATGATGATGATGGATACGAAATTTATGCCTAAAGATGATTCTGACTTTCAAAATTATAAGTTTCGAATGTATGATAAATGAGTGTTAGCCAAACGATTTTGTGCGAAATGAAGTTTATGCTATCCGCTGTTATGCAAAATAATATTATGACATACAAAGTTCTGCTATAAAGGGTGGACCCAACCATGATATCATCCAAACGCCGAATTTAAAATAAAAAAAAACTTATAGGTTCTTCGAATTCACGTCGTATCCCGCCATTTTTGTTCGATATTAGTATTGACAGTTGTTTTTTGTGCCGATTCAAAGCGCTCCGTTCGAGCGTTTCGGGAACTAAAATTGACCCATTCTTGCAAATGGTCGTCGTGTTGTTTTGGTACGTCTCTGATGATTTATGTACAAGTCTTTGTGTATTTGGTGATTACTACGAGATATTTAGAACATTTTTATAATGAGAGTATGCGCATTTTATAAAACTCGCTATCAAAAATATATTAGTTCCAAAGACGCTCACTTTGCTATCAGCGCCAAAATGGCGAAAATCAAATGTCTTCGTTTTATCATCGATAATATGAAGTCCGTGATCTTATCAGGATTTAAACTCACCAAGTCAGCCGAATCTTTGGTTCTTTGCCGGATCTTTGCACCCCAGATTCGATATAAACCTGCCGGTCGATTCTGTAAAAATCTCACCGTGAAATCATAAGTGAAGTGAGCACTTAATAGTGTTAATCCCTAGCGAATGACAGCTCACTCCACGCTCGCTTCACCCAAGCTTTCACGGTGAGATGGTTACAGAATCGCACGGCTGTTCTCATCATTTGCCTAGCCTTTTCCCAACTGTGTTGGGGTCGGCTTCCAGCCTAACCGGATGCAGCTGAATACCAGTATTTTACGTGGAGCGACTGCCTATCTGACCTGCACAACCCAGACTTTCGGGCTACCGACGACCCGTAACGACTGTCAAAGATCCACGAATGACAGCCGGGACCAACGGCTTAACGTGCTTTCCGAGGCACGGAGGGGTCTTGGTATGTGAAGATGGTCACCCATCCACGGACCAACCGCGGCAAGAGTAGCTTAACCTGATCGATTGACCCGTGGGGCTGTTCTAAACTTCTAAATATGACCTGGAACCCTCGAACACTCACCAAGTCAGTCGGCGGCAGCGCGGAAGCGTTAGCATCGGCCCCGGCAGCGAGCAGCCGCTTGAGCAGGCGCACGTGCCCCCCCCGCGCCGCGCACGCCACGCACGCGTCCCCGCCGCGCCCCGCCTCCACCACCACTGGCGTTATACGACGCTCGGATGACCATCGATCCTGGAAGATGAATGGGTTCGACTGTTCATTAAAATCTTCATGTACAGACGCCAGCACATCAAGCTATTACAATCTGTCAGATTTCTTTAATAGATTTTCAACTTTATCGCTGAAGCATAAGGTTCAAAGTTGATTGGGAAAATCTGAGTTTCGGGTAGCTTGATGTGCTGTCGTCTGTACAAGTAGGTAATTATACTGCAAAAAGACGGACGCATTTTCTACCAGTCAACCTTTGGGTGATATAGAAATAAAACATGACAGGTAAACACACTGCTTATATTTTCCTCTAAATCAGACATTGAATTTTCTCCATTAATTTCTGCTATTATTAGTGTTTACGCCTATGCTTAGGTGTGTTAGGGAGACTAAATGAAAATACTGTTGTAGAACAAACCAATACTTATTTAGACTCTTTAAATTAAATTGACGTGTACAAGATTACAAAATTCTAGGACCCGTTACAATGTTATGCGTATGTTCACCAAGCTTTGGTGCCGCGTCGAAGCAAGTGACCGAGTCGCGCGGCGCTGCACGCCGCGGAGCCCGAGCGATCCCCTCTGCCGCTGTGTTGTCGTGTGCGGTGGCGCGTCGCCATTGGTCCGCTGAGGTATGGCGTGACCATCGTCCGATGGTCGTAACGCGCTCCGATTGGTTCCGCGGCGTAGGCTCGTACGATGACGTGGTACAGGCCGCAACAATTAGAATAGCAGAAATTAATGGAGAAAATTCAAAGGGGAGTTTTATATGAATGTTTTCTTATGACGTTATCACGTAAAATTATCGTCCGTAAACCGACTTTACAGACAGCCACTTTTTATTTTTGAGTCTTTTAAGTCCTATGACTTCTTTGAGTCTTTTGAGTCCGAGTTGAGTCTTTTGAGTCAATTAATTTTTTGATTCTTTTGTGATCTATGAGTTGTTCGAGTCTTTTGAGTCCTAGCAGAATCGAGACTCACGTATGAATTTGAAGAATATATGAATATACTCACGTTGTTGTTGGAGGATCCAGTCAGTTTGCTGACGATAGCGTGAATGCCAAGGGATATGCCGCCGCGCTGCGGACTGAGGGCTTGTGTTGCTACGACGGGCGTGTCTTCTGCTGATGACTCCTGTGTTAAAATCATAGCGTTAACGTCACACTGAAAAGTCTTGGTCTAGAATCCAAGATTCTGCGGTTGGAGTATTTAGGCGGCGATTCTGTAAGCATCTCACCGTAAAAACTTGAGTGAAGTGAGCGTGGAGTGAGTCGTCAATAGTGGCAATCCCTAGCATCAGCATGACTCACAGCTCACTGTAAGCTCACTTCACCTTAGTTATCACGGTGAGATTTTTTTATAGAAGAGCACACAATTTTAGCATTTAGACCTCTAATAACTTTACACCCCCCTCCCCCCTTTTTCCTCTAAAAAGAAATCGTACTAACCTGATTCAGTTTAGGCGCAGGTGACGCCACAACAGTATGTGCAAGTAACGCATCGACCACAGACACGTTGCCGAGCGTGCACGCGACGTACAGCGCGGTCTGACCGCTGACGTCACGCGCGTTCACGTCAAACGCTGCGGAGTACTGCCACTGACCGCTCACGTCACTGTGGTCAATAAAGAAACAAGTAACGCATCGACCACAGACACGTCGCGGTCTGACCGCTGACGTCGCGCGCGTTCACGTCAAACGCCGCGGAGTACTGCCACTGACCGTTCACGTCACTGTGGTCAGTAAGGAGAGTCACAACACTATTCGCAAGTAACGCATCGACCACAGACACGTTGCCGAGCGTGCACGCGACCTACAGCGCGGTCTGACCTCTGACATCGCGCGCGTTCACGTCAAACGCTGCGGATTACTGCCACTGATCGCTCAAGTTACTGTGGTCAGTTAGTTGAAGTTAAAATAGAAGATATGACGAGAAAATATAATAATAATAAACGTTTATTTCAAGTTCACAAAAAAACTCATAGTTGTTAGTAAAACTTAAAACCTAAGTGTCATTAAAAAAATGTAAAGGTTTTATGTGCTGTTTTAGTTTTACTGGCCATTCTGATCGTTTCTTGCGTCTGCGACGACGCTTTATCGAGGGACGAGTCGTCACCGGGCCGCTGCGCCGCGCTTATATTGGCTTGCTTGACCTATTAATAAATAGACACGGCAACGTTTTTAATGAAGATTTTTTGAAAAATATGACCTATATTAAAAAGTGGTTCAATTAATTCTGTTCGTTATTCTGATCAAACTATTTTCAGGTTTTGCGCATTTAACATTACACGTTGTATAGTTTTGGGCGTTGAAAGTTGTAGGGTAGTCATTTTTTCGGGTTGAGCAGACAAAAGTTACTTTTTACACAAATCCTTATTACAGTTTAATTTCGCAACATTACTGAGCTCTATCTGTAACTGCAGTATTTTCTTTTCCTTTTCATGATAAAAGTAGAGCCAAAATACCCAATAATACTGTGCATCTATTAGAATACTAGCCAAGTTGCAAAACAATTATTTTATATTTAGTTTATAGGTTTTGTTGCGTTATGCAGTAGTAAAATTTCTAGTGAAAGAGCTCATCTTGGCAAAAACTTAAATTATGATTAAAGCAGAGAAGTTTCGTTTCAAAGTAACCGATGAAATTAAAGAAAAATGAGACATTTGAACTGATGGTTAGGTTAATATCGACTAAATGACAAAATCATTTTGGAACAGCTATTTTTGGAACAGCCGGTCGATTCTGTAAAAATCTCACTGTGAAATCATAAGTGAAGTGAGCACTTAATAGTGTTAATCCCTAGCGAATGACAGCTCACTCCACGCTCACTTCACCCCAAGCTTTCACGGTGAGATGGTTACAGAATCGCGCGGCAGTTTTTGGAACAGCAGCTTTTCGAAATGCGGCGGGTTCTCAAACTATTTAACAAAAGAGATGTTATGGCGGTATATTAAAACTTACGTATAAGTGCTAAGCACGCTCTCCGGGTACGGGTACTCAAGTAACAGCGTCACAATGGACGCGTGCCCACCGATGCACGCCGCGTGGATAGGCAGCCATTTCTCTACCGTTTCTTGCTGGAATGAGACAAAATATATATAAAATTTTTGATAAGTGTTACCGGTCAAGAAAAAACTTTTTTATAAAAAAAACAACCGACTTCGCACCTCCCCGTGCGGCCATTCCCAAAATGGCCGCACGCACTCTCGAGCGGCGCGCGTGGAACACTGCGGCGCCAACTCGGGCCTGTCTGGTCGGACGACAGACGCCCCTAGGCCACCGCCCGCAGGCCACCACCTCTCATCTGGATCTCCATGATAGTCTAAGATCCGTATAAGAACACCCTTCACCGATCGAGTAACCAAATAAATTATATATCAAAATGAAGATTATTTTTTTGCGAATACGATGGTAAAGACGCCTGCACATCAAGCTACCCGAAACTGTCAAATTTTCCCAATCAACTTTGAACCTTATGCCTTAGCGATAAAGTTGGAAATCTATTAAATAAATTTGACAGATTGTAGTAGCTTGATGTACTGGCGTCTGTACAAGGTTGCCTATGAAAAACCTGTCAACAATCAGGATTATCTGTTACATTATTAATTAAAAATATCTTTGACAGGATTTCATTAGGCAACCCATCATCGTTACTTTCATTAGCATATTTTATTACATAAAAAACACATTTCGTCCGGTTACTCGATCAGTAAGGTCGTTCCTCTACGTATCTTAGCCTATCATGGAGGTCCAAAAACACCTTGCCCGACCCGAAGATCGCACCCAGGAACCCGCAAAATATTTGCGTTAGACACCACTAGACCACGTGGCAGTTCCCCTATTATACAGGACTCAACAAGGCTGAAAAACAACGTATTATTTTTTTTTTCTTTTTTTTTTTCATCTTCCAAGCACGGTGGGCTGTGCTGGGGCAGCTGCTGCAGGTGCGGAAATAAATTAATAAATAAATTAAAAACGTATTCATTCGAGAAATATAAATTGTTTCGTTCTTATCATCATCTAGCACTGCTGTGGAGTTTGTTGCGCCACTTCTTCTCCCCAGCGAAAGCACTAGGAACTGGTGAAGGGCGGGCGTTTTGGGTGACTGTCTTTTGTAATTTTGCCGTTCGAAAAGTGCTGATTCTCAGCCTAGTTTGAATAAATGACTTTTGATTTTGACTAAATGTTTCCTCCTCACCTGCACAGCCTCAGGAAATGAAGCCAGCAGCAGCTTGGCGATGTCCACATGTCCATGGTAGCAAGCTATGTATAGCGGACAGTACTTAGTAACGGGATGAGCTCGGCCATCTGCTCCTGCGTCTAGTAGTGAAGAGACTGCGGCAGTGAGACCTGCTTCAGATGCTCTGGAAAATAAATGGGAGAATCAACAGATCAGTACAGCAAGAGTAAGCACGTACTTACCTTGGAGTAGTTGTTGATTTATTAAAACTTTATGTACAGACGCCAGCACATCAAGCTACTGCAATCTGTCAGATTTCTTTAATAGATTTTCGACTTTATAGCTAAAGCATAAGGTTCAAAGTTGATTGGGAAAATCTGACAGTTTCGGGTAGCTTGATGTGCTGGCGTCTGTACAAGTAAAAAAAACCGGGAAAGCCGAGGTTTCCGTACAAATTTGAACTATAAATTTACGATTTTCTACTAAAAACTTTTTTATAAAAAAAAAACAACCGACTTCCAAAAAAACACTACAAAGTGAAAAATAACTTTACTTTTGGAAGTCGGTGTCGTTGGTTCCGCATTTTCGTTTTTTGACACCAACTTCCGAAATTAAAGTTATTTTTCACTTAGTAGGTAGTGTTTTTTTTTTTGGAAGTCAACTGTTTTTTTTTATAAAAAAGTTATTTTAAGCAATATATTTGTTATAGTGTTAATATTTTTGGTGTCAGTAAATAAATTATTATTATTGAATAAAAAAAACTTTGAACGTTAATATCTCGGAAATGTGACACTTTACGGGGATTGGTCTTGGTATATTTTCTGTTTGTATTGATGTCAGCTATCGATTGATGTAGGTCTCATGCGTGGCCCCCATTTTTAAAATGGCGCGACTGACTATGCCTGGTTCCATATAAAAATCTTCAAACCCTAACTGTAAGTTTCCCGAATAGAATAAAATAAAATAAAACTGGTAACCCCAGCTTACATTAAATAACACAACTCTGAGTTACGTGTGAGCATGTGATGTGTTGAGCTGTAAGACTCCATCATACTTCACAAATTATCTTCTATACCTCGACTACTGTTGCTCAACGCTCACGTATAACAAAGTGTCGGCTCCACCCGGCGACAGGTTGGCTATGAGACCGACGCTACTGCCAAGCGAGCCCAACCGGGCTTTGAGCTGTCAGCTATGCCATCAAACTTCACCCATCATCTTCTATACCTCGACTACCGCTGCTTAACTCACACGTATAACAACGTGTTGGCTCCACCAGGCGTCAGGTTTGCTATGAGGCCGGCGCTGCTACCGAGCGAGCTCAAGCGGGCTTTAAGCTGCGAGATGTCGCCGCGGGAGACCAGCTCACGGAGTGCTGCGTGTTGGGATAGACGTTCTCGTTCTAATGCATCTGGGGAAAAAAAAACTTTGGTAAAAAATTTGCTATCCCTCAGTGTTTGAAGACTAAGGTCTTCAACCAGTGCGTCCTGCACGTCATGACATACGGTGCTGAAACGTGGACACTGACGGTTGGGCTGGTCCGCAAATTCAAGGTCGCTCAGCGCGCTATGGAGCGAGCCATGCTCGGAGTTTCTTTGAAGGATAAAATCAGGAATTAAATTATCTGGAAAGAACCGGAGTAACCGATATAGCTTGCAGAGTAAGCAAACTGAAGTGGCAGTGGGCTGGCCATGTGTGTCGAAGGGCCGATGGCCGGTGGAGCAGACTAGTCCTGGAGTGGAGACCGCGTATCGGCAAGCGTAGTGTGGGACGCCCCCTAGCTAGATGGACGGACGACCTAAAGAAGGTGGCTGGGGTAGACTGGATGCGGAAGGCGGAGGACAGGGTGTTGTGGCGCAGTCTGGGAGAGGCCTATGTCCAGCAGTGGACTGCGATAGGCTGAGTTGAAAAATCAACCCCACTGTTCCTTAACTAAACAGAAGCCATATTTGTAATAGGTCATCTGTGTCACTCGCCCGCTCCTGGCGAGGACAGTTTTTTTTATTTTTATAAAACGTTTTCCCCCCACTAGGAATTCCTCCTGTATTGTGGGTCACCGCGTCTGTGTCCCGCCCGGAGCGGGCGGTTAATCACTGACATAGGTTTTGACTTTTTGTTTATAAAAACTGTATCTATCTCGCTCACACGGACACAGACACGGTAATCTGTGTACTCGCCCGAAACGGGCGAGTGACACAGATAAAGGGATAAGTGGTGAAACGTCTTATTTTATCAGTATTTTCAATGGGAAATACAAAATGTTCTCAGTGTGAAACGAAAATGATTTTAATTAATTTAGTTATTTTATTACACATCTTTTAAATACGCTTTTACGCAGAAATTGGTATTATATTGGATTTTTATACTACCTAGATGGCGCCACTATAGCACGACGGCTGCCTGATAGCCTCTAGGCAGAAATGCTGAAACCAACTCAGAACCGTGGTCTATTTTTACCACAAAATATTATCCCATCACCAACTCACCATGTTGCCTCCAAGGATCAGCTACATCATCGCTGAAATAGTGAGAGACATCGTACGCAGCGTCAGCGTCTTCTTGTACAGGTTCACGCGGCGCGCGCGCAACCTTTTGAGCTGCACGACGGAATCGAGCCAGCATTTTGACGGTAGTAGACTAGATTTCACTCACAATATTTGTAAGATTTGGGGGAAAATGTTGACTATTTATTTAAAGATAAATGAAACTGTTTTTGTTCTTATCATTTTGCATTGTGAGGAAACTATAACGTCTATTCCTTTAGTGTTCACTCACTTATGTATATGCACTTTTGGGGAAAAATACAGACTACTGATAAAACATAAAAAAGTATTTTTGTTTTGTTATTCTTAAGCCTAGAACTGTGTCACGGGTGTTCTTTGTTGATGGAAGGTTTATTTTCACTCACGTTTTTGTACTTTTTGGGGAAAAAATACTGACTTATCATCATCTGCCCTAGCCTATTCCCAACTATGTTGGGATCGGCTTCCAGTCTAACCCGATGCAGATGAATACCAGTACCTTACATGGAAGGATTGTCTATCTGACATCCACAACACAGCTACTGGGTACTGATAGTGCTATCCACGAAGACGCGCCCCACTCTTCTTTTTAATGCTTACATTACAAGTGTGCAACATTTGGCTAGTATTTTAGTTTTGTCAATACACAGTAATTACTTATTAGTGGGTAATTAGTGAATATCGCCAAAACACGTGCGGAATGGACCAGTAGGGACTGGTCATCTCTCCACGGCTTATTTTATTTTAATTTAAGTATTTTCATTTCTGAATTGTTTTTTATTTTTATCTTTTTAGTATGGACGCTTTTAACGTGCACGTCTTTCTACAACGTTCCCACATGTATAATTTCAACATGAATGATGTAACCAATATTTGTAACAATTGTATGATTTAAAAGAGTGTCCGTGGAGTTTCTTGCCCGTTCTTCTCCACAGATACCTACTACGCTTTGGAATGGGCAACTAACTTCATCTTTCTGACTGACCGACCCCTTGACAATTAAAAAGTGCCCGTAATTGGTTTATTTGAAATAAATGCTTTGAGTTTCAGTTTGATTAGGAAGAGAGTGGGGCGCGTCTTCGTGGATGGCACTATCTGTAACAAGATAGGCCATTTTATAAGTCACCTATACAGGTTGAAATTGAAAACATGCGACAAATCGAAATGAGAGATTGTACTCATCATCGTGAACAACTTTTACTATGAGATAAAACCTGAAATCGCGAAAAAAAAATCTGCTGTTCCCTACATTTATGTTCGCATAACTCGTCAAAATGTAGGGAACAGCTGATTTTTTTTTCAATTTCAGGTTTGGTCCCATGGTAAAAGTTGTTCATAATGTTGAGTACAATCTCCCATTTCGATTTGTCGCATGTTTTCAATTTCACCCTGTGTAAATTATGACTCCGATCGCTGCTTCGGTGGGCGCAAGACCTACAGATGAGGTAGGACCTGCGTAGTAATTGCGTAACACACTAGTGTAGTAACAATAGCTTTAATTTTGACAGTACATCGCGGTATTTACGTTTTTAACCGATTTCAAAAAGGAGGACGTTATCGAGCCGGATGTTTCTATTTTTTTTATGTATGTCGGGCATAACTCCATCATATAAGGACGGATTTGCAATTTTTTTTTTGTGTTCGATAGAGGTTTATTCCGAAATGGTCCCATTTAAACTTCGTAAAGATCTGGTGATGAGTTTCGGAGACAGACAACGGAACTCTTCAATAAATACCAGTAAAATAACCGCGATTGCTGCTATCGCATATGTATGCATTGTTTACGCAATCGCACAACATAACATCACGTCTGTACCCTAAAAAACTGCCCTATAAATGCGCTGGGGCCGATGCTTGCCAGGGTCGCGGGTTGTTCGAAAAAGTTACCGTGGCCCCTGACATAGGCAACTGAAAGAACACGGGTGGGTTTCAAAAGTCTGACACGCCATCCGGTTCCGCCCAGAGCGGGAGAAGTTATTTGATAATTCCCCACCCAATAAAAAAAAAATCATACGTGTCACGATAGACGTAGAGAGTGCATTCTCTCCTTTGGTATAAACGTTAAGAGGTCAAGGTGTCGATGTTGTGTCATCAATTTGTTATTTATCTACACTAATATTATAAAGAGGAAAGATTTGATTGTTTCTTTGTATTGAATAGGCTCCGAAACTACTGGACCGATTTCAAAAATTGTTTTACCATTAGAAGCCGACATTATCCCTGATGAACATAGGCTACTTTTTACCGCGGGAAAATGCTTCATTCCTACGGGAAAACGGGTAATATGAACTATCCTTCCGTACTTATCTTTTTCACATAACTACTAAACGGCTTGACCGATTGGGTTGAAATTTTGTATATGCATTTCCATAATTTCACAGACACGAATGTATTAAGCCTACCGAATCTATATACATACATATATAAATAAACCAATTACATTAACCACATTATTTAAGCAACATATTTTTTAACGGCGGGAATTCCGAATTCTACGCAAATAAAGTTGCGGGCGGATAACAAAATAAAAAAATATAAAAACCTCTAATACAGACAATGAGTCATCATTATGCTAGGTAAATATCAAGTTTCCGAATACGTAACGTGGGACGAGACAGGTCACTCTGTTAGTTAATTAGCGTTTTAAAACCCAAATTATAGTCATTGCGTTTTAGCATGGCACTAACGGTCATTGACCCACCTAAATTTTCAAGCATTTTTTTATAACTGAAATAAAGTCTGATAACGTCCTGAATCTTGAGCTTCTTGATGTGACGCATATTTTCCTCCAACTTGTTATTTTTTGTGTTCTTTCTCTGCGTCAAGTTTATCGAAAATAACAGTAGGTATTTTCTTTATCTCTTTCTTTCTAAAAGTGGCCCTATGATACACACTTTTATATCCAAACTGTCTATAATTCTGTATCTACAAGGTGTAACTTCAATAACTCACAACCTTTTGGGGTCATTGTACTCATCATTATGAACAACTTTTACTATGGGAGCAAACCTGAAGTCGCGAAAAAAAATCAGCTGTTCCCTACATTTTGACGAGTTATGCGAACATAAATGTAGGGAATAGCTGACTTTTGTTTCGCGATTACAGGTTTGGATTACAGCCGGTCGATTCTGTAAAAATCTCACCATGAAAACTTGCGTGGAGTGAGCTGTCAATGTCATCCCACTGATGCTAGGGATTGACCAAGCAAACATTTACAATCATAATCGAGGTTTTAGTAATATTTTGTTATGCTAATTCTGTTGATCGTTTTAAATAATTTCAAAGCTAGTATTTTAGTTGTCAAAACCCACGTTTAATCCCACGTAGTTTGTGTGGCGTGATCACTTCACCCGATTGACGAAATGTTGTGGATCCGATGAAGTGATCACGCCAACTCGTCAGGACTAGTAAAAAAAGAAAAAAAAAAAACAACATTGAGATTCTGACTGACTTTCTGTTTTGCTATTTTATTTTAAAACCCCACAGAGTAGACAACACAACTAAAATACTAGCGTTGAAGTTATATAAAATGATCAATAGAATTAGCATAAAAATATTATTAAAATCTCGATTATGATTGTAAATGTATGCTTGGTCAATCCCTAGTCTCTGGTGGGATGACACTGACAGCTCACTCCACCTAAGTTTTCACGGTGCGATGGTGACAGAATCGCACTGCAGGTCATAAAGTAATAATAATCTATGTCAAATTTACCAAAGTTCAATATCAATTAAATGTCAAAATTACAAAAAAAAATGCTGAAGCTAGTTCTTACATAAAAAGACTATCCTCGAGTTCTCTTATGATCGCAAAATACTCTATAATCTACAGGCATAAGTCGATGAGGCTTCTCGGTACAAACTAGGTATTAGATTACGTAATCGACTCACGTATATCCGTATCATTTGGCGAACTGTCCGTCTTCTGACTGTCAGTTTGTCTGATTATTATTTCTTTGACATTGATATAAAAAAAGAATGCTAGCTAAAATAACAGGAAGCCGAGAGGCGAGCGTTTTTAGGGTTCTGTGTCAAACTGTGTGTAGACGTCAAAAAGCTCTCGATTGATCTATTTTTAATTAAACTATTTTGATTTTTTTTATTTATCAAGAATCTCCAAAAGAATATACATACAGCGTGGTTTTTTTTACCGTTTCTAAATTTTTACAGGTTGTTCTACCCATGAATATGAACAACTTTTACTACGGAACCAAGTCTGAGATCACGAAAAAAAAAATCGGCTGTTTCATACATTTTGGTCAAGTAGGTATTGAACTTTTGTATTGAACAGCTGATTTTGTTTTCGTGATTTTTTGACTAAGTTGTATATTTTATGTCTTTTTTTTATTTTTTATTATTATTTTATTTTTTATTTGTAACGTGCGTTTTGTTTGTGCAGAATAAACTTTTTTCTTTCTTCCTTTCTTTCTTTCTTTTAAATAAATTATTTGACTTTGACTTTGACGGATTTCTCAAGATGTTTTACTTTTAGAGCAGTTTTGAATGGTTCAAAGCAAATAATCAAATTGATGCTAGCAATAAGATCCCGAACAAATGATGTATTCGTCAGCAGGGCAAAGGATCTACCAATTGGCTTTATTAACTACAATTGATCCACTTCCCTCAACGCAGTTAAGACGTACTATGTACAGTGGCGTACGTACATAGTACGTCTTACGCACGTCAAGCTTCCCGAAACTGTCTAATTTTCCCAATCAACTTTGAACCTAAGTGTCTAAACACACTATGCCGAAGTTACGCGACCGAAGTTCAGCGGCTGATTTTACGATCCGACGTATTCGGCTGATATGACACACCATAAGTGCCGAAATTACGCGGCAGAAATTCAGTTCCGAAACTTTGTGTGTGTATTAAGTGTCTCGAGCGCTGTCTTGGCGTCGTGTCGTGTTATCTACACAGTTGGACAGACAGACGCAAAATAAAGTGATCTTGTTATTACTTTCGAGGTGCGAAACCCGAACTTACGCCCGACCGAAATTAGGGTGTACGCTATGACGCGACGTAATTTCGGCATAGTGTGTCGTCAATAATTCAAATAGCATTGCAGGCGTAATTGTGCTGAACTTCGGTCGCGTAACTTCGGCATAGTGTGTTTAGACACTAATACTTTGGCGATAAAGTTGAAAATCTATTAACCTCGTAACGCCCAAGCAAAATTTCGCAAGATGAGCTAAACGCTCAATGTATAATGTATTGAACAAAGCTACATACGGCATTCCGGCCCAGACTAAAAACAAAACCTTCTCCTAAACGCCCAATGTACATTACAATGTACATTAATTAATTTAAATGCATGTTTGCAATATTTGTAATACTGTATGTCACTTTGTTCAATACATTGTACATTGGGCGTTACGAGGTTAAAGAAATTTGACAGCTTGTAGTAGCTTGATGTGCTGGCGTCTGTTCAAAGGCGGAGTTAATGCCTTAGACATTCTCTACCAGTCAACCAAGGGTGGTGAAGAGATTAGATGGCAGGTGCTTTGGTTCAGAGGACAATGGTAAAAAAACTAAATTCGTGTACGTTTTTTATTTATTAGATTATTATTATTATTAGACAGGCCTGTTAGTCTAGTGGCCAGTGGCTCTGACTGCTATGCGCAAGGTCGTGGGTTCGATTCCCACCCAGGACAAATGTTTGTGTGATGAGCACGATCATTTGTTCTGTGTCTGGGTGTAATTTATCTATAATATGTATGTATTTAGAAATATATATGTATGTTTATCAGTTGTCTAGTACCCATAGCACAAGCTCTGCTTAGTTTGGGACTAGATGGCGTTGTGTGAAAGTTGTGGAATATTATTATTATTATTATATTATTATTATTTATAACTAGCATCCGCCCGCAACTTCGTTTGCGTAGAATTCGGAATTCCCGCCGTTTAAATCCTATGACTCGTTTTCCCGTGGGAATGAAGCATTTTCCCGCGGTAAAAAGTAGCCCATGTTCATCAGGGATAACGTCGGCTTCTAATGGTAAAACAATTTTTCAAACCGGTTCAGTAATTTCGGAGCCTATTCAATATAAACAAACAATCAAATCTTTCCTCTTTATAATATTAGTATAGATTGAATTATAAATAAAAAACGTACACGAATGCATAAATGTGTTAAAAACCTATAAGACACATACTTACTATTTACTACAATATGTACTTATAATATATATAAATATATACATGTATACAAATTCAAGGGACAGAGGTGTTGAGATGACTCTACACTATTCGTTTTGAAAATAACTCTGCAATTTCTCGCTTAAATGCATACAGACTGGTGGCCGTCCACCCTAATTGCGTAACAAACTATTAAAATTTTGAAGCATATTGCTAATCCATTGCTCCATACTCCGCACTCTAATCAATAGTTACTAGCTTTGTGTTCCGTTCCTACAGACAAACCGTGGAAACGGTTTTGTGGGGCATTAATTAATTATAATGCAATGTAATGTTTTGTAATAATAAATAAATAAATAATAATACGTTGGAAAAATGTGCCAGCTCAACAACGTAAATAACGCAATGAATGTTGTTGAACTGTCAAAATGAAACCCATTACTACTGATAGTGTGTTACGCAATTACACTGGAAGCACATTCCAAAGAAGAATGGACTGAATATGAAAGGAAGAATTTTAATTACTCATTATGAAATAATAACTTGAAATATTAAGATAACGTAAATAACTAACTGATAAACGGTATCGTAATTTTTAACGGAACGAGTTTGACAAGACATAAAAACTATAAGATAATAAAACACGAGAAAACGTTCTGTCTTCATCTAAACTAAACTAATATGTGACAATCCGCGGCTAAAGGTACCTTGTGGTCGATATGGAGTTATGCATACGCTAGTAATCTGCGATTAATACGCTGTAGATATCAAAAAAGATCAACCTCCTACGATGTTTTGTTACGGAGATATATTTTTTTTTAAATTATATTCAAAATTGTGAAATTTCGAGAAACAGACATTTTAAGTTCAGTCACCTCGAACACTATGTTGCCGTTGTAAGTTAAATAAAAAATAATAACAGGGAAATAAATTTCAGATCTTATGCTTTGCGAAAAAGCAATAAAAAAAAAACTATATTTCTTGCAAAATTTACAAATCATTCAATATCTTCGAAACTATAAACGTCCATAAGGTACCTTTAGCCGCGGATTGTCACATATTATAAAGAGAAGATTTGATTTTTTGTATGTTTGTTACGCTTTCGCGCCAAAACTGCTGAACGGATTTGGATGAAATTTGGCAAATGAGTAGACCATGCCTACTTGCCTGACCTGGATTAGGACAAAGTATACTATTTAACCCAATGGGCATATTGGGATGAAAAGTATACTTTGTCCGGGACGGACACGGGATCGAGACTCACGGAACAGATAAACATCTATTCCGTGTCGAGACTTATGTGGATGAAACCGCGCAGAGCAGGTAGTAATAATTAACCCATTAATACCCAACGTTGCGTTAACGCAACATTTCAATTTTGATTTTTTTTGTATTGAAAATTAGAAAATATGGGTTTATTTTCTAATTTTACTATACTAATTTTTTTTTATACATATACTATTTTTTTTAACATGTATGCCACTCTCGAAAAGAAGAGCTTATACAGGGTTATTTTTCAAAGACCAGCCAAATCTAAGGATGTGGTACAGACCATCAAACTGAACAACTTTCTCCATGGGACCAATATCGTAACCGCGAAAAATTTACCAACTGTCTCACAGAAAACTTCAATACCTACTCGACCTAAACGTATGGGACGGCTGAATTTTTATTCGCGAATACGATGTTCGTCCCATGGACAAAATTGTCCAATTTGATGGTCTGTACCACACCCTTAAATTTGGCTGGCCTTTGAAAACTAACCCAGTATATGGATTCGATTTTTTTAAATGCTTATTTTTATGATTTTTATTTTAAATTTTCAAACACTGTAAATTGAGTCATCTCTAGATAAACAGATTCATACACTCATATAAATTTTTAATTGAAATAAATCGTAACTGTTTATATTATGCAAACGTTTAGCAATACCCTATTTATGGTATAAAACCATTTTTTTTAACAAAACTACTTACATATGCTGTTTATCTTAGACTTCCAGGAAAAGTTGCGTATACGCAACGTTGGGAGTACTGTGAGGATCGGTTGTTAACGTTACACAGCTTTTTTTCACGCTAATAATGTCGCGTTCATGCCTATTGTAAGATGCTAGTAATTTTGATGTTCAGTAGTTTACGCAAAATAATCAATTTTTTTTTTCTATAATTTTGTCTTAATGCATGTATTTATCATTGTTATAAACAATAAAATCAATTAATATTTTGTTATTTTCACCCTTGGGAATTAATGGGTTAAGTTCTCACGGTGAGATTTTTACAGAATAGCACTGCAGTATCTTACTTTACATGCAGCGACTGCCTATCTGACCTCCATCTTCATCTAACCCATCTATCCTCCTCAGTGGGAACATTATACCCTGAATATACAAGGCTATGCAGGCAAAACTGCTAAGAGCAACGAGTTTTTATGACAAACGTGATCCATTGGAGTTTTTCTGCGCAGTAATAAAATGTTAGCCTTGAGAATGCCGCATTGGACTACTTAGGACTATAATGTTAGGACTTTACCTGCAGTGTTTTGTCGTATCAACTTTTTTATGATATACTAACTTTTGCACGCGGCTTCGCCGTGGTGGAATTCAGAAATTATGCCACGGGATCACACTTCCGGGGTGAAAAAGTATCCTATGGCGATTTATTTTTATGTAAGCGACCAGCAGTGCGATTCTGTAACCATCTCTCCGTGAAAACGTAGGTGAAGTGAGCGTGGAGTGAGCTGTCAGTGTCATCCCACCTGATACTAGGGATTGACCGAGCATACATTTACAATCATAATCGAGATTTTAATAATATTTTTATGCTAATTCTATTGATCATTTTATATAATTTCAACGCTAGTATTTTAGTTTAGCCTCTGTACATTTATGTGCTTGAAGTATTAAATAAATAAATAAAAAGAAAATTCCGTACGGGGAATCGAACCCGCGACACTATGAGCCCGAGCTCTTACCACTAAGCCAACCACTGCTGGGCAATCGCGTTTACATAAATGGTTTTTACCGTGCCAGAGCCGCGTCGAAAATTGTATTTCTTAAACGCTTGGCCATCCGGAGTTCCCACTTCGGGTACTGTCATTTCTAGCCAAGCCCTGCATACTGGGTGTCCGAAAAGTCATGGATTACCTTTTACCTGCTGATGGGCCACATTAAGAACTACCAATAAAAAAAATGACCTACGAATAATTTTTTTTTTTTTTTTTCACCAGGGCCGATCAAAAATAAGGTAAATTTTTTTTTGGTGAAAATGTTAAGTTTGAACCTAAATTTTTTGATATTTAAAAGATGATATCTGTAACTTTCTTGTATTCAATCGATAGTAGGATGATTCAAGATGAAAATAAAAAAAATCTGTACTCGAAAAAGTTTTCATTCGTAGAAATGGCATGGAGAAAACTGATCAAAGGTAGAGATTTTCCAAAATTTCATTAAACATTAAAAAACTCGGAAACCATAAGACTTTTACAATCATTACAGGTCATTTTTTTTTTTATTGGTATATCCCAATGTGGCCCATCAGCAGGTAAAAGGTAATCCATGACTTTTCGGACACCCAGTATGCTGTAAATTTGAGCGAAATCCGTGATGACGAGTAGGCGGCCTCTCCTTGTTGTGTTGAGATATTTTCGCTACATTCTACACTAACCGTCGAAAACGTACACAGTTTGTGTATGGCTTCCATGTTTCGTTAAGCCATTATGACATTATCCACTGTCAATTTGTCAAGGTTACCGCTTCATGTAATACAAGCAAAAACGAGCGCTGAACTGTGACGTCCGGTCACAACTACTATGTATCATTGTAGGTCTTTTAACAGACTTCAAAAAGGAGGAGTTATCAATTCGGATGTTTCTATCTTTTTTTTTGTATGTATGTTCAGGCATAATTCCGTCATATATGGACGGATTTGCAAAATTCTTTTCCATTTAAATTTCGTAAAGATCTGGTGATGAGTTTGGGAGACAGACAACGGAACTCTTCAATAAATACCAGTAAAATAACCGCGTTTGCTGCTATCGCATATTTATGCATTGTTTACGCAATCACACAAAATAACATCACGTCTGTACTGTACCCCATAAACGCTGATGCAGCTTCCTGTCGCTGATATTTACATAGCAAGTAGTGTCATATGAATTTGTTTGGGGTAGGTAAAACTAAAAAGCGAAAAATAGAAGCTTTTAAAAAAAAAAACAACCGACTCCCAAAAAAAACACCACAAAGTGAAAAATAACTTTAATTTCGGAAGTCGGTGTCGGTGTCGGACACATTTAGTCTGAATTAAAGAAATTGAATTGAATTGAATTGAATTGAAAAACGAAAATGCAGAACCGACGACACCGACTTCCAAAATTAAAGTTATTTTTCACTTTGTAGTGTTTTTTTTGGAATGAGGTTGTTTTTTTTTTTATAAAAAAGTTTTTTTGTAACAAAACATCAAGGTCACTCTCCCCGCAAGAGGTAGGCAGATGGGTATAGAACGCCCACATTGCTAGCAAAAGCATAATCTGCGTATAATGAATGTTCCCACTGCTGGGACACAGGCGTCCTTTCTTCGAGAGGATTGCATTTCTAGTTATATTATCAACACCTACAGTGTTTGTCTCTCCTTCACATTTCAATCCATCCAATTTCTATGTCTTAATCAGCACCCTAATTACGTAACACACTTACTCTCAGTTTGAATCATTTTGAAACATATTGCTAATCCATTGCTCCATATGTTCGAAAAACGCGTCTGCTCCACAACGTAAATAACGCAATGAATGATGTTGAACTGTCAAAATTAAACCCATTGCTACTGATGGTGTGGTACGCAATTACCCTGCAGACTATAATGTTCTCAACATTATAGTCTGATTAAGACTTACAAATTCCTGAATGTAAAACCCACTTTAACCCTTAATTGCATGATTTTTAATTTTTAAGCAAATTAAATTTATTTGGACATAACATTAGCTCTATAGTAAGGAAAAAATATTAAAAAAATATAATATATTCATAAAAATATATACACGGTGAAATTGAAAACATGCGACAAATCGAAATGGGAGATTGTACTCATCATTGTGAACAACTTTTACTATGAGATAAAACCTGAAATCGCGAAAAAAAAATCAGCTGTTCCCTACATTTATGTTCGCATAACTCGTCAAAATGTAGGGAACAGCTGATTTTTTTTTTCGGAATTTCAGATTTGGTCCCATGGTAAAAGTTGTTCATAATGATAAGTACAATCTCCCATTTCGATTTGTCGCATGTTTTCAATTTCACCCTGTATATTTTTTTTTTGTATTTGGCCTGGTGGAAATTTACATCTTTATGTAATCAGAAAGAATCTACTTTGAACAAAATGAGTTGAATATCTCTAACAATTGGGGAATCTCCGTGCTCTGTGGAAACGAAAATATGGCATTGGATTGGTTGATGGAAATTTCCATCACAATGCAGTTAAGGGTTAAACGACATTGAAATTGGACATGGAAACTGGGACCAAAGTCAGTTCCGGATTAGCCAATAATCAACAATGCAGTGGCTGGGAATCGAACTCACGACCAAACGATCGCCAATAAGTTTTAACCGTTGCACGTTGGTATAATGATTCTAATGATAATTGATCTTTTTTTTTTTGTTTCGAGGTGGAAAATCCTCATGGATGTCCGCCGCCCCGAGGCGGGCGGCGGGGACTGTCAGACTCTTACTGACTAAAAACCACCCCAGTGTTCCCACTCTCACCTACGCCGGGGGTCGCGGGAACGAACGATACTTCCGCAACCCCCGGCTGGTGCTGGCCCGCTCCTGCGGGCCTCCTCGTGTCGGGGGGGGGGGGGGGGGGGAGTGAGGTGTTAAACTCCCCCCGCGACGTCTAAGAGGGGCGCGCGTGGAACATTACGCGCCGCCGCCTCGGGTCCTGATGTGTAGGAGCCGACGGACGTCCCCAAGTCCGTCGCCCCTGGACCCATTTAGGGGGGCTGGAAGAGGGCGTTATCCGCCCTCCGCCGACGCCCAGTGCACCTGCTGCGGGCCGGGTGAGGGGACGAGATCTCCCTCTACCTTTCCGCAGCCTCCTTCTGCGAGACGACTGTTTCGCAGAAGGAAACCACCGCGTCCCAAGACTCTTCGCTGCCGACCATAGACTCGACCACGGCCGGCAGCGATAGGTCACTGCCTACTCCTGAGATGAGGGCACGGCGCTGCTCCTTCCAAGCGGCACACTGCCAGCGTGTGCCGCGCCGTGTCCTCCCGGCAGATGATAATTGAGGAGCGTCGGAACAAAAACCGATATGTCTTAATTAAGACATTTTTTTTTTTTTCTGTTACAAAATGTTTAATTATACACCCTTCAGGAAAGAAATCAATTAAAAAACAGTTACATCCATCTTAAAAAAAAATATCAAAATACTGTGGTCAAATCAAACCCGACAAATAAATTTTTAAATTCAACATGTTCTTGTTGTTGGATTAAAAACCGATAATTCTTATTAAGTTTTACACAATTCAACAATGGTCGGTTCAAATTCAATTCAGTTCAATACCGACATATCCATTTTGGTTTCGTCAAAAACCGATATATCCAAATGATCGCGTCAAAAACCGATATATCCATACTTGTCCGGCAAGTATCTCCCTAAATTAAGTATCTACCTTCCGTCAAGTTTCACACATCAATCGATGTCACTTTAACTGCAAATTGACGTGCTATAATTTTCCACTTTTGTAACATTAAAAAACTTACAAGCTTTTTTTTAATTTGAGAAAAATATGGTAAATTCGATATATCGGTTTTCGTTCCGACGCTCCTCAATTGACCTACCGTAACACTTTTCTCAAGATAGGTTAAAGTTATCCTAAATCCGGTCAAGTAACTTGTTTTTTTTTTTTAGCCGATTCCGATAAACTGGTTATAGTAAACAAGACTTTTAGAAGCTTTACCTAATAATATGGTTTGTTGTGCAATCACATACAGCCGGTCGATTCTGTAAAAATCTCACCGTGAATTCATAAGTGAAGTGAGCACTTAATAGTGTTACTCGTAATTCCTAGCAATAGGGAATGACAGAGCTGACTTCCCGCTCACTTCGTCTAAGTTCTCACGGTGAGATTTTTACAGAATAGCCTTCAGCCGGTCGATTCTGTAAAAATCTCACCGTGATATCATAAGTGAAGTGAGCTTGAAGTGAGCAGTGTCAATAGTGTTAATCCCTAATGACAGCTAACTTCCCGCTCACTTCAACCAAGTTCTCACGGTGAGATTTTTACAGAATAGCCTTCAGCCAGTCGATTCTGTAAAAATCTCACCGTGATATCATAAGTGAAGTGAGTTTGAAGTGAGCAGTGTCAATAGTGTTAATCCCTAATGACAGCTCACTTCCCGCTCACTTCGTCTAAGTTCTCACGGTGAGATTTTTACAGAATAGCACTGCAGGAGTATTCGAGACGGGATTTCAGCACCCTAATGGCGTAACACGCTAGCATTCTAAATCTGACTCATTTTGAAGGAGCTAATCCATCTACACTAATATTATAAAGAGGAAAGATTTGTATTTTTTGTACGTATGTTTGTAACGAATAAACTCAAAAACTGCTGGACCAATTTCAAAATTTTTTTCACCATTACAATGCTACACTATCTCTGAGTAATATAGGCTATATTTTTTACTGGAAACAATTAGGGGTTCCTACTAAAAGTTCAATTATGTAACCCAAGGTGTAAAAAAAAATTGCCATAAAATGTCTTTCATCGCATGCGCTGCGGAAACTATCGATGGTAGAACAAAAAAATGTTCAACAATATTATAGAACATATCAATATCTACAAAAAACTTCGCAATACCATATGTCCAACTATTGTAGTTATGTCACTATAACTACTTTTTGTCATTTTTTTTTTCGGCCTGGGATCGAACACAGGACCGCACACTCGGCACTGGCGAAAGTAGCCAAAAAAAAAAAACAAACTTTTCCATCGACAAGATAAGAACACATACAAACTTAACGACAGTCTCTTCTACAAAGTAGATGTCAATTTATAAGATAAGGTTAGGTATTTTTTACACCATTATAATTCACTGTTTTACACTCAAAACTTCATATTCATTTAAGTACTAAACAAAACTTGCCACCATATTTACAGTTAAAAACACTAATAAAACACATAACTTTTCCACTATACACATATCAAATAACTTCGCGGTGTATTTGTCAATGTATAAAATAAATTAACGTTACACAGAGACGTGCGCTCCCCGCGACGAGCGCGCGTCAACTATTTTATATGACGCTTATTTACAGAATGCATACTTAAACATGTGTGATATATAATTGAAGGTTAAACAAACTTACCTTAAGTGAAGTTTGACCGTAATTATACGAGTCGCTGCATCCGAAGAGATTTTCATATTCACCAAGTAGTCCACTCCTAAATGTACAGTCACGAGCAATAATATATAAACATTGTCACATTTTCTAAATTATCTTAACTTCTACCGTTCAAAAAATATGTGTACGATATTTTCTTCTAAATTACCTAACCATCAAACTGTGTCAAAACTGGGTATACATTGGTTTCACAGTAATGTAAACGAAACAAAATCAATAAAAGTTTACACTTCCAATGTCATTTTTAACTATCCATGACAATTTCTATAACATATATACACGTAATACAAACTGTATACGTGGTATTGGAATTGTCATGTATACATTAAAATGATATTGAAAGTGTATACCTACTTTTTCCTGTTTTTATTTATTTATTTATTTAAACATCATGCACAAGAGTGGTACATAGGCGGACTTAATGCCACAAGGCATTCTCAGGGCATGTTTTGTATTTGGGGTTTTTGTTAAGTTTATTACAGTAATAATTACAGTTTTATAAATAAACAGGGGTTGGTTACTGCAATAAAACAAGGGCTTACGAAATCAGTGTAGTAATTAGTTACCAAACGTAATGATTAATAATAAAGCCTATTAAATATAATAGCGTAGTTGTAATCATTTATATTAAATCACAATTTAATCAAGTAAGTCACTATCGCTACACATAATTATTGTTCATTTTAAATACGAGGTATCGGTACTTCCCATCGGGACTGCGGGTCCCGTCGGGGCCTCGGCACAAGGGCTAAGAAGGAACATGGGTGGTTTTTAGTCAGTAGAAGTCTGACACTCTCACACACACTGGTTATTCGATGATTTTCCACCCGTGAAAAAAAAAAAGAAAAAGTATCGGTACTTAAATTAATTAAAATCTTGTGTAGCCACCTTCAGAGTTTATAACATCTTGCAACCTTTCCTGCATTGACGAAACCATATTGTTACATACGTTATTGCCTCTAAAACTATCCCATATCTCATGGACGTGTCTGACGAAGGCTTCTCTGGTTCTAGCTTGGTTGCTGTCCCACTCTTGGACCATCAGCCCCCACAAATTCTCAATAGGATTGAGGTCTGGGCTTTTAGGCGGCCACGGCAACGAATTCACGCAATTTCGGTTACGACTAAACCAGGCCTGAGTGTATCGAGAATTATGGACCCCTGAATTGTCCTGCAAAAAATCAATAGGCGTCAGCTCGGGAAAGTATATCTCCAGACTAGGCAGGAATTTTCGGACACAGCTGGCATACTTATTTTTTGCGATTTAATGTTGCTACATGAATTAGAATTCAAGCGAGCAATATACCAGTATTTTAGACGAAGTTTTACTGCCTAGTCTGGAGGTATACTTTCCCGAGCTGACGCCTATTGATTTTGTGCAGGACAATTCAGGGGTCCATAATTCTCGATACACTCAGGCCTGGTTTAGTCGTAACCGAAATTGCGTGAATTCGTTGCCGTGGCCGCCTAAAAGCCCAGACCCAGACACAAGATTTTAATTAATTTAAGTACCGATACTTTTTCTTTTTTTTTTTCGCGGGTCGAAAATCATCGAATAACCAGTGTGTGTGAGAGTGTCAGACTTCTACTGACTAAAAACCACCCATGTTCCTTCTTAGCCCTTGTGCCGAGGATCCGCAGTCCCGATGGGAAGTACCGATACCTCGTATTTAAAATGAACAATAATTATGTGTAGCGATAGTGACTTACTTGATTAAATTGTGATTTAATATAAATGATTACAACTACGCTATTATATTTAATAGGCTTTATTATTAATCATTACGTTTGGTAACTAATTACTACACTGATTTCGTAAGCCCTTGTTTTATTGCAGTAACCAACCCCTGTTTATTTATAAAACTGTAATTATTACTGTAATAAACTTAACAAAAAACCCAAATACAAAACATGCCCTGAGAATGCCTTGTGGCATTAAGTCCGCCTATGTACCACTCTTGTGCATGATGTTTAAATAAATAAATAAATAAAAACAGGAAAAAGTAGGTATACACTTTCAATATCATTTTAATGTATACATGACAATTCCAATAACACGTATACAGTTTGTATTACGTGTATATATGTTATAGAAATTGTCATGGATAGTTAAAAATGACATTGGAAGTGTAAACTTTTATTGATTTTGTTTCGTTTACATTACTGTGAAACCAATGTATACCCAGTTTTGACACAGTTTGATGGTTAGGTAATTTAGAAGAAAATATCGTACACATATTTTTTGAACGGTAGAAGTTAAGATAATTTAGAAAATGTGACAATGTTTATATATTATTGCTCGTGACTGTACC
>OX451413.1:9046311-9166419 GCA_949629135.1 Eremobia ochroleuca | reverse complement strand
TGTACAAGCTTATCAAACTAGGACAATCTTTATCTTCTAAATTATTTACATTATTATTATTTGAAATATCTTTTAACCATAATACTTTTTCTGTACCTTTGGTGTAAACACATTTATCTTTTAAAATATTCTCAATCAAATACCGATAATTTTCGTAAGACACAAATCCTTCACCCCAGTATATCTTCCTATTACGTTCAATCCAACTAACTTGTCGTTTTTCTGGCTCCGTCAAACCGCGAAATGGAAATGGCGGCTTAATTAAAAACACTTGAATTTTATTATTACATAATATAGCAATTTCTTTAATGATAAATGAATTTGATTCTGTTTTGAAACCTTGAACATCTACAATGGCAGTCATGATAACCTGCGCACTATGTTACTCAAAGGTTTATATTCCACAAGTCGATCGTTAATAATTAAACAATATCCAGTTGTGTTATCTGGTATTGGTGCTGAACATTCAATCTCCAAACGCACATCTACGGGACCTGTTTTCAAACTATCGTTTTGTCTTGAACAGTCTATGATAAAGAGAGGAGCCTTCTCCTTGAAACCGGTTAAGTCAAGCAAGGGGTCTGCAGGACAGTTGTAATACGACTGACGAAATTTCACATACATTTCATATAATATACTGTATTTGTTCTCGGAAAAATTTAAGCATAGAGGCTCGTAAGGATAATATTGTGAATTCAAAAACAAAGTTATGTTGGTAACCCCACAGTGTTCGAAAAGAGAACTGTCTTTGGTTTTACTATTTTTTCTACCGGTTTGCAAGCAAAAAATTACATACCGAGGTTTCTCTAATTGTGAGGCAGTCTTAACAGACCAACAATGTTTTGTAGTTTTAGGGAGTAAAGGATATTCGTATAAATCCCAATTTCTAAAGGCTATCTGAATAGGTTTATCTCTTTCTAAATGTTTAAGAAGTGTCAGTCGTTCCCGATCTGATACTTTTATATGAGGCACCCGCCATTGCACTTTTTGCATATCTATTTGAAAATGTGCAACATCGTCAGTTACTATAAAACTGTTTAAGTTAGAGTTACTTCTATTCAGAATAAGTTCATGTTTACAATTTATTACAATTTTATTATAATCCTCAGCAAATCCTAAAATCTTATTAAGAGGAACAATAGCACTAAAATAGCCATCGCTTTTAAATCCATTCATGTTCCAACCCCACAAAGCAGCGACTTTATTTTCTCCGTCATTCATTGAAACGTATGACTTTATTGTTGATGTTATTCCAGAATTTTTAATGCGATCTATTTCTATACCATTTATTTCGTATCTGATATCTTGAAACAAAAACATAATAGGGTTGTTACTGAACGTAATAGTTTTCTTAATAAGATTTCCATCTTTACCGAAGAACTTTGCTTGCCCTTCGACGTAAATTGTGCTGGCTGATGGCAACACATATACGTCTTGTTGGTGTATGGGAATTCTGATTTCATCGTTTTCTCTAAAGCTGTTGTTGTAAGGATTGTACGAATGGACTTCATAACTTTCAATCGAATTATCGAAGCGTGGTAATTCAGTAATCTGCAGCATATTCATACTTTGAAACCTAGGGCTTTAAGAAAATCTTTATTTGCTTTAGTTAATTTTATAACTTTTTTCTTACGTCTTTGCACCTTAGTGGTTGTACAAGAAATAGGACGCTTTTTGTTAACTGCAGGGTTTTTATAATATAATATCATTTTATTTCTCTTATATGAAGGCGTAGTTCAATATTTTTATGTTCTTCTCTAAAGTTAATACAGAACCCAAATTGATCAACTATCTTAATAGATATCGATGTAATAATATTTTTGTTCACTGGAAAGTAAATAAGGTTTCGAGGTATTTCTATGATTCGCTGACCTGTAGCAGCATTACATACAAATTCATGAATTATATGAGTTGGTAACCCGTTAGAGTAGGAGCCGTGTACAAGATCACATTCGATTCTAATCACTGGAATAATGTCGTTATTAATACACACATTTGGTATTGAATTTAATACCGAAAAGTATAACAAACCGCATTCATATTGACCAGATAAATACAGAGGTGGTTGAAAGAATGTATCCAATTCTGATTTATTTCCAGAGATGGTTACCGTTATAGACATGCTAGTAGACTGAATACTTTTAGCAGATCCTGCTCATTTTATTCTTTGACTACACCAAAAATTCTTTAAAAAATGTAAACATAGGTGTCCGCAATTGTAAGGGTGGTCGCGCTGTATATTATCATAATTATAGTGCACTTTAGCTCCTAAATATTTTATTAACTCCTTTGGTGGTTTAAGATTTCCATAACTATCAAAATATTCAATATAATCATTGCTTTTTGCATAGGCTACCCAATGAGAACCTGGATTTTTAGAACTATCTAAATTAACAACTCCACACTCTTTTTTAAAAGGTTGTTTAGGGAGCTCATCTCTCATAAATACCCCTCGGAAATAAGGAATATTATTTCCATACTTCAAAATGTCAAAGTTAGTTAAGGCTCGTTTGGGTAGCCGATATCTTAGTTTTTTTCTTTTGATATAAAAATTCCAAGCCCATGTTTATGCGGTTTAAGGTGTAAACCTTTTCCAATGCGAAGAGCTTCCATTTTTTCATTGTGTCTTTTCGATTCAGCCAATTGCTTTTTGGCCATCTTGAATTCATTTATAGTTTTGGCAATACCAGCTGCACCACCTGCTAACGCTCCCACCGCCGATAATCCCGCAAAAATGGGAATCAAAGGTAATACACCACCACTTTTCGGTATAGGAATAACTCGAGGAAGTTTAATGGATGAATCGTCAGCTAATTCTCTGGCGGCCGCCATAGCTAATTCTATCGCCGCTTTTTTGCACTTTGGCTTTAATTTTTTAAAGCGTCTTTTTGTTTTACTAATAACATTTTTGAATTTATTTTTTAATCCTTTTCCCGATGTAACTTTCCGAGAGCGCTTTTTGTTGCTGTTTTTTAGGCCAGAGCCGGTTTTAATTTTTGCAGACATTGCCTTGCTTACTAAACGTGCCATGATTTTTTCGCATACACTTGCATCCGAGGCAACTGCTCGCTCTTTTGCCCTTTTTAACAAAATTAAATCAGCTTTGTGACGATCCTCTAAGTTTGATGATTTGTGATAGGCAATATCGTGTTCTTTGCAGTATTCGTCTAATTTATTAATACCTTTGTCTCTATTTGCAAGCCTTTTAATTAATTTTGTACCAGGACCGCAATAATTGTATCCGGGTAAGTGTAATTCAAATGGTAAATTGTTTATAATCCAATTGAGAAGACTACTCTCTCCAATACACATCATAAGACTAATGAATCTAAATCGAACGCTGTAATAAATACTTACATACTTCGAGTTAATTTTATTTTTATTTATAATACTATATTCGATTTATCAATCCAGCTGCTTTCAGCAGAAGACAAACCCAGCCATTTGACTAAAACCCTGCTTCCTTTTCTTCTAAGAACTTTCTCGACTAGATATACATTGTGATGTTTTGTCTTTTGAAGCTCTTGTGCATAAAATGCTCCTAAAATAGGCTGACCTCTGATTGTATCTTCAATTAAGTAGGTGATAGGAGTTGTATTTTGTATTTTTCGAATTTTAAATATTTCCGTTGACCAGTTAGGGGTATATCCTTTTTCAAATGTTCCTTTGTACTTACTGATACGTACATAATCACCTACTTTAAACTTGCTTTTTATACTATCATTTTTTACCAACCTTAGATATCTTTCTAATATTCGTTGCTTATTACTGCTATCCACGTTAGCGGGAATTTCATCAATTGTCCGATGGTAAGTATGATTGTATTTGTAAATAATGTCATTAAGGGTATTATCTACCCAATTATAGTTGCCTTTTAAACTAAATTCCTTATAAAGTTTAGATTTCAATGTTCTGATGAATCGTTCAACTATCGAAGCCTTTTTTGTTGAGAAGGTTGAATAGTGATTAATTTGATTAGACTTCATAAGCTTTTGGAATTTATTATTATAAAATTCTGCTCCATTATCTGTTTGCAGATTTTTAGGAACACGTCCTTTAGCTAGAAAAATTTTGAAACAGTTACATACATCATCTTTGGTTTTAGTCTTCAGAGGAAAGACCCAAGCGTACTTTGAAAATGTATCAATAACAGCAAGAATAAATCTACAATTTTTATTTTCTTTTGAAATTGATTGCATATCAAGTAAATCTGCTTGCCACAGATCGTCTATATCTTTCATAATAACATGTCTTCGAGGAAAGTTTACCCTTACATTTTTATGAATTTCGTTTACCACATCGGCTTTGCTCATTTTCAGAATTCAGTACATTTGTCTTGAATTCATGTATAATACTGAATGTAAAGCATATTATTCCGACTATTTATTCTTTAATTATGCCCGCTTCTTTTAATTCTTCTATTATCGATAAAATTTCATTATCATGGTTCGTATTGCCGGCATCTCTTGAAGCTACTAATAGTTTCAATCTCTCGACTAATTCGTTAGGATCATCCCAATATACCAAGTCGGTGTTGTTTTTGTATTTTTTTAGCGTTGGCAAGTTTCCGCCAAGCTTAGTGTGAGAAGGTTTATCATCGTTTGACGATTCAGAAAATAGGGGTTTGATTATTTTACAATATTTTATACCTTTGTCACCTCTTATTTGGCCTTTAGGATTGAAATCTCTTTTATGCGCATTTGTATAATGTAAAATATCCTTATAGACAAGTTTATCTTCGTTCGATATTAACTTTAAATCAGGTCTTCTTCGAAGTAAAAGTTCTTTAAGACCAGCCGTTAAATTATAAGCTTTGTCACCGATTTTAATCAAAATGATAGTATCGTTATTCAAAGTATCAATTTTAGAAAATGATACCACCGAATTACCCATCATTAAAGTTTTGTTTTCACTTCTAATTCCAAATGGTATACTAACACCTTCATAAATACCAAAGATATCATCACCCTCTAACGACATTTCTAAATCATCTATAGATTCCTTTTTAGCATTTTCTTCAATGAATTGAGCAGAATTTAGATTTGCATCGTAAAAGTCACCGATCTTTGTAGATGAACTAGTATTATTTTCATCGGATTCGATTCCTTCAGAGTTATTTAGAGTTGTATTTTCAATTTGATTCATTTTTTCTTCAGATCTATTAGATTCAACTAGAGTTTTTAGAGGATCTGTGACAGGTTTTAGCATTTTATCAAGTGACAAGTTCATTGTATGTTCCTGATTTTTCATTTGTTTTATTTTGTTCTTTATGGAGTCGACAGATTTCACTAATTCCATTTTAATATTTGTCTCCATCTTTCAATAAAAATAACAACTGTGTTCAGCTAAGAAAGAAATAATACTAACGGCATTTATGCGTGTAATTCATATTTATGTACGAACCTTCATTCAAAGTTTAAAAAAATATCAAAATTCTGTCTATACCTTCCTTTGTTTAATGGTGACTCTTTGTTAATAAGTAGAAAATTATAAGGGTTACTCCAAACAGTTTTACAAATTTCTTTAAACTGATTCCATAGTAGATCAGAATTAACATGTTCTTCATAGATATGCTTTAAGTTCACATCATCTTGTTTAAATATTATAAGAAAGTTGGCATTATCGCGTAACAACTGTTTCGGAATTTTCGAGTAGGTTTGCGATAAGTAAAAACAGTCAATTTGCTTATGTCTACCCATACAGAAATAATTCCGGATGTTTATTTGATTTTCACACACAACATCATCAAATATAAAAACAGAATTTGGTAAAGCTTCACTCGGAGATATGACATCTTTATCGTCATTGAACTCATAGAATTTTATCTGAGGTACTCTTCTTAATACTTCTCGTAAAAAACAATATTTTGGTTGAAAATTAGTCTTCGAGTAAAGGTAAAGGTTTTGAAATTTGAGTCCATTTTCGTGCAATAACAAACTGATCACAACGTTTGTTTTACCGCAATTAGAGGGACCGCAAATTATACAACGAATCGTATTTGGCAATAAAGCGCTATGTCTAATCTCTTGAGGAGACTCGCCAAGATTTATATTTTTAACGTTTAGTGATATGGGTTGTTTGATCAACTTCATCTTGTCAATTAATTTAATTAATATTTAACATAGGCATATATACTTTATTTTGCACTATCTTTAGACATCACTATAGGAATGGTTATATTCTCATCTTACAATATAGGAATATATAAATGTGAGCTAGGTAATGTGACTCATGTTACAAATATGCATCGTGCATCAAATAATTTTTGTATGTATTATAAAATAAGCGATCACTTTGCAGGTGTCCTTTGCTTAGGCAGGTCATTTTGTTTACGATTTTATATTTTCAAGGTAAGTATTTTTTTATTTCTTTATTTAAACTAATTACAATAATAATTATGTACTTAATGCATCTCTTTTTTTACAGAATCATGTCACACTCACCATCCTACAGCCCCGTTTTAGATATCACGGACCTACGAAATTCAGAGGTATGTCACTATTAAGATTATCTTAAATCAAACATTAAATTCATAGTTTTATACTGTTTAGTTATAATATTCTCGGTATTCTTTCAGAATGTGATAGATGGCATATACCCAGTTACCAATCCTTTTTACTATGCTCAAGATAGGGAGAGCTGGGATAATATTGAAGTAGCAGCTATAGCACATGAGGAGAGTCGCCAGAAAAAAATAGAGGAGCCGAGATTGAAGAAGAAAAAAAGTAAATCTTTTAAAAACTCATCTTTTATCGTACGTAAGGAGCAAGGGCGCGCTCGTCACCTAATAAAACTTACGGTCTATGATTTGGATGGTCGCAATATGGAAGAAATAGACACTGAAACTGATAATGCGAGTGTGAATGTGCAATATATAGTGACAAGTGATTACGATGATATCATGGACAAAACTGATCATTTAGTTAGTAAAATAGTAGAAAATATAAGCAAATCTAATGTGTAATGTTTTATTATTGTTATTATCGTAAAATGATAATTTAATTATTATTTGTATTTTATTTTAGTAACTACTATTTTATTTTAGTAAACTACAAACTAGCATTCTAAGTTAAGTGCAGAAGCCCACACATCAAGCTACTCCAATCTGTCAAATTTCTTTGCTAGGTTTTTAACTTTATTACAAAAGAATAAGGTTCATATTCAATTAGGAAAATTTGACAATTTGGAATAGCTTGATGTGCTGGCGTTTGTACTATTATTAGATTGTCATTTAAATGATAACAGCAGAGACCCTTATTAAAAAATTGGGATAAAATTGAGTGACTGTGAACAGGTTTAGGTAATTTTTGTATACCTAGTTAATAATAATAAGATAAGATGAAATTATGGATGAAGCAGAATATCTCGTCGGTAAAATAGTTAAAAAATTAAGTTCGCCTACATACAGACCTTAAATGTAATGTTTAAGTTATTGTTTAATTAAATGTATAAAACAATAAAATTAAAATTGATTCTATATACTGTGTTTTTAATCACCTAAAAGCTAGTATAGATGATACCTCTTATTAATAAACACTGCATATAGTTATGACAAGCTTAGTCTTAGATATAAAAGTATAGTTATACTAACGTTATTCATGACATAATTTTATACGCAGTGTTTTATAAGAGACAAAATCTTTCTGAAAGGAAGACAAAAAAGAAACAAAGAATACAGATTATATATTTATTGATTTTAAGTAGTTACATTCATTTATTACAATTTTTATTTGATTATACAATTATAGCTTATAGCTTTTATATCTTACAACATAGTTTAAGCTCAGTAGAACAAATAGAATAATCCTACAAATAGGTACTAAAGTATTGAACTATAATGCCCCCAAGGCAAAGTGTTGAAATTACCTTCAATTCTCTGCCTTTTATCATCTTCACTATTAAGTATGAGCTTATTTATTTTTTGTGTAAATACTTGATGATTTTTAGATCTTATAACATACATATCACCTCGCAGGTTATCATTAAACATTAATGCCCTTTTATATTTTTCAATATCCAATTTTTTTGTTATCGGCTTTGTTACTCCCTTTGCTTTCTTTATAGTTTTATTTTCAGTGCGTACACAATACAACTTAGCCCGTAAACCTACAAATTCTGAAATAATCTCTCCACCCAATTCGTCTTTGAAATAGCCTGGCATTTTCATGTTGGCTTTAGGTAACCCATATATATTGTTATCCTCAAAATTGCTTGTGTCAAAATAACGAATATTATTCTTCATATCCTCATAAAAATCATCAGTTTTTACAAAATAAAGTAAACTGTCAGTATCAGTGTAACATAAAATTACATTATTTCCATACATTTTTTTAATTACAGAATAATGAAAATGATATAAATGTGTTTTAGAAATTTCAAGAATAGAAAATCCGATATAAATAGGACGATCTAATACAACTTTTGTCTTATTTAATTGAATAGCTACTAAATTTTCGGATATAATTGACAAGTCTTTAAAATGTGGTGCACTAATATACCTTTCAGCGCCATACAATTTGTTGGTTGTATTTAACTTATCTTTCCATAATTTTACGAGCCTAACATCAACTTGTTTCCGCTTGTTTTCAATTGTTTTTCCAAAAATAGAATTGTTTTGTTTCTTAAAAAAATCTTTTTCAAAGTCCGATTTAGCTTTTTGCCTAAGAGAAGTATTTAATAAAATGTATGGTTTTAAAAAGTTATCTTGATAGAATGATAATATTCTATATATTTTTAACAATATTAAACCATTTTTTAAGCACTCTTGTAAATGTACATAATGGATAACAAAACGATGTTTGCTGTGTAAATTTGCAATTAATTTTTTACATTTGCTTTGCATAGGAGAATATTTTTCGGCAGCAAATGGCAGATCCGAATGAGCATTATGAATGTTAGGCGGGTAATACAAATCTACCTCTAAAATGTATCCTTTATCACTGTTTTTGTCAACATCATTTATATTGAAGTTATTTATTTCATTATCATTAAGAAATTGGAAGTTACGCATTGGAAGTTTCTGCATCATTGCAAAGCCGTATAAATTTACACAGTCCAGATAAATAAGGTATGTGCTTGCCTTGTCCTTATTATACGATGATTGATATTTGTTATTAGCTTTGGCATATCTTAATGAGCATTGGGCAAGACCTCCTCGAATTCCATTTTCTAACATTTGATACATTTCTACATCAGATATTAAATCAAGCTCTACTTTAGTATAAATTAGCATAGCATCCCAACTTAACGATGGTGATGAAACATAATAGCATGGGTCTAAATTATAATAAAGTAAACTCATTTCTCTAAACTTTTCGAAAATATCACATAATAACAGTACATCACATTTTAAATAAAGGTCTGTATACTCTCCTAAATTTTTTATTTTAAAAGTTTGCCATACATTTAAAGCGTGCTGATAATGTTCAGCTGAAATATTTTGGCCCGTTAGTTTATTGAAAAATTTGGACTGTTCTGGCAGTTGGGTTTCATCATATTTTTCCCATTTGTCTACATAATCATAACAATATACACCTTTTCTACACGCTAAATTAAATAAATGATCCTGATTAAAAAACAAGCGCATGTGTTGAAAATCATCCGAGTGTAACATTTTTACCAATTGATCTAAACTAGTACTTAAAAAGTTAAACGAATCAATAAATTTCAACTGAACTATATTTTTATTATCAATAGGCATGATTTTTGTGAACGATATGTACTTTTCTTTCGATTTAGGAATTAATGTTATTTTGCCAATTATATCCGATAGCTCTTTTATAAATAAATGAGAATCATATCCAGATAGATTGTGAAAAATTATAGGTATGAACTGACATTGTTTCAAATTTAAATTACAAGCATTGTGTGCAGGACCTCTATATCTACACGTAAAATGATCATGATCTTTAACTTTTTTATCATTTTGCGCAATATTGGTTTTACATATGTGACATAATTGAGCTGTTTTAAATGATTTTAACTCATCAGAAGTAAGAGGTAACATTGGCTGTTTAATTTGTAAAATTTTATACAGCCTTTTTAAGTCATTTGTAATGGTTTCAACAAATTTTCGTGCACAGTTTGGACCTCTATAACTAACAAAATCATTTAATTCAGGTTTAGATTTGCAACAAATATAATAAGCATACGATGATGCTTGATGTGACTGTACAGATTCAGTGAAAAGCGATTTATTTTTATCTGAGTAATTGCAAAGCAAACTTTCAAAATCTCCGTATATTACAATTGGAATTCTTTGGGTTTTTTCAAAGTTTGAAAATTTTAATTTGCTATGTTCATCAGGCAAAACTGTTTTCATTCTACTACAATTGTGATTTAATAATTTATCTTCATTGTCATAATACAAAAAACACTCCTCACACAAAAATACTTTAGATTTATGTTTGGTTAATTGTCTATGCACAAGGCGACTAAAGTTTTTTATTAAACAAAAATGTGCTTTATCGTCTTTCGTTATGTACAACAAATTGACATGTGTAAGCTTTCGCTCGCGTGTCAAATATAGAGGGCCCGTTACATGATTATTAGCTTCAAGACCATAAACATTCACACTTAAAGAAGGATTATTTTTCTCAAAGTTTTTGATATCATCGAAACTTGGTGGAAAAGACATATCATTTATGTTTAAAAGCAACGTATAGTGTGGGTACGATTGCATTCTATTTGCATTTAGTCTTTTTGGGAACATATGGGCAATAATACACCACAAAAAACAATGATTGTCATTATTGCGTATATTCAAACATGACTTGGTGTTTTTTATAACCTTAGGCAATTCTAAGTATGTTCCAGCTCTTAAAGGATTGTACTTATTTATGTTTATTTCCAAATGGCTTATACAATCAATAGTCCAACCAGATTCGGCAAGTTCAAACTCTAAACATTTAGATATTAATTTTTCAGAGCATTTAAAATACATATTGTAAATATTTGTATTCGGAACTGCTATCATATATTTGGTATTGAAAGATTTCATAGAGCTTTCACCATTTTTTGGCAAAATATATGACACAAATAATTCAAAATTGACTTTAATTGCTTTATGTTTTTGAATCATAAGATTGATAGTATCACATACAGATTTTGAAATTTGATTTAAATACGTTTCTGGAGTTATTGTTACTTCACAAGATTTAAGTGGATTCACTTTGTAACTTATGATTCTATTTTTAAACGCTGTAGCAATAATTTGAATATTTTCGAATTCGGAGCAGAGCAATCGATTAGATTTATGAATATTTGTTCTACTATGTGCTGATAATTTTGAAACATAAATATTACAGTCTTTACAAAAAAACATATTTATTAAACTTGTCTTGTAGAACAACAATTTTTTTCTATTTCAGAATTTCAGAATATCTTATTTCGTGTTTTCTAATTTCGTATATTCAGAACTGAAAAGTACATGTAAAATAATTATTTTAAATCAATTTAATGACTATCTATAAAAACAATTTTCCTATTTCAGAATTTCTTATTTCGGGTTCTAAAATATCTCAGTTTTTGATATCAGAATTTCTTATTTCGGTTTTTTAAATTTTTTCAAGTTTCAATTTCTAAATTTCTTATTTCAGGTTTTTAAACTTCTCAGTTTTTATTTCAGAATATCTTATTTTGTGTTTTCAAATTTCATGTTTTCTAATATCGTGTTTTCAAATTTCGTGTATTCAGAACTCTGAAAAAGCACATGTAAAATAATTACTATAAACCAAAAAAAATTCTCACATTTCTTTATAAAGACTAATATATTTCAGTTCTAAAGTTTTTATTTCATGTTTTAAATTTCGTGTATTAAAATTTCGTGTTTTCTAATACCGTGTTTTCAAATTTCGCGTATTCAAATGTCGTGTATTCAAATTTCGTGTATTCAAATTTTGTGTTTTCTAATATCGTGTTTTCAAATTTCGTGTATTCAAATTTCGTGTATTCAAATTTCATGTATTCAAATTTCGTGTATTCAAATTTCGTGTATTCAAATTTCGTGTTTTCTAATACCGTGTTTTCAAATTTCGCGTATTCAAATTTCGTGTATTCAAATTTCGTGTATTCAAATTTTGTGTTTTCTAATATCGTGTTTTCAAATTTCGTGTATTCAAATTTCGTGTATTCAAATTTCATGTATTCAAATTTCGTGTATTCAAATTTCGTGTATTCAGAACTCTGAAAAAGAAATTTCGTGTATTCAGAACTCTGAAAAAGTACATGTAAAATAATTATTATAAAACAAACAAAATATTCTTACATTTCTTTATAAAGACTAATATATTTCAGTTCTAAAGTTCTTATTTCATGTTTTAAATTTCGTGTTTTCTAATATCGTGTTTTCAAATTTCGTGTATTCAAATTTCGTGTTTTCTAATATCGTGTATTCAAATTTCGTGTATTCAAATTTCATGTATTCAAATTTCGTGTATTCAAATTTCGTGTATTCAAATTTCGTGTTTTCTAATACCGTGTTTTCAAATTTCGCGTATTCAAATTTCGTGTATTCAAATTTCGTGTATTCAAATTTTGTGTTTTCTAATATCGTGTTTTCAAATTTCGTGTATTCAAATTTCGTGTATTCAAATTTCGTGTATTCAAATTTCGTGTATTCAAATTTCGTGTATTCAAATTTCGTGTATTCAGAACTCTGAAAAAGAAATTTCGTGTATTCAGAACTCTGAAAAAGTACATGTAAAATAATTATTATAAACCAAACAAAATATTCTCACATTTCTTTATAAAGACTAATATATTTCAGTTCTAAAGTTCTTATTTCGTGTTTTAAATTTCGTGTATTCAAATTTCGTGTATTCAAATTTTGTGTTTTCAAATTTCGTGTATTCAAATTTCGTGTATTCAAATTTGTGTATTCAAATTTCGTGTATTCAAATTTCGTGTATTCAGAACTCTGAAAAAGAAATTTCGTGTATTCAGAACTCTGAAAAAGTACATGTAAAATAATTATTATAAATCAAAAAAATATTCTCACATTTCTCTATAAAGACTATCTAATATATTTCAGTTTGAATACATAAAATGAGATTAAATAGATTTATACTTATGGATAAACAAGATTAAATAGATTTATATTAAAGTTATTAGCAAATTACAAAAACTTGTACAATAGAGCACATAGTGTGGTTAAGTTATAAAACTGAATAAAAAGAATTTTCATTTAAGAAGGTTGACTGTATAGAATAGGCTGAATTTCTTTAAATTCAGCCTTTCCAGTATTCACAAGGTGTGTTAAAGCCTTCCAAACAACGTTATCTATATCAGTTGATAATTTTAACGTTGCAATCGATTGTTTCCAACGCTCGTTTGGGGCAAGTTTTTCTACTTCGTTTGTATTATAAACTTTTAATTCAAAATAATACTTTCCAACCCTGGCCGGGTCTGATTGGAAGGTATAACCATTAGCGACTCGTTGAGTGAAGCAGCTTTTCAGAGTGGCAGCACGGATCAGCGGACGAGACGATTCATCCTGAAATACATAAGATATCTAGTTTTAATTAAAAATAATAAAGCGCGAGGGCAAGTAATTAAAAATTACGTAAATTAAAAAATAAAAATACGCAAGTTTCGAAACTCCCACATTGTTTAATCTACCGTTACCATAATAATAGATAATCTATTAGAAAAGTCTATTTAAACTCTTATGTCTGTAAAATTATAATTTTTGATAGAGAAAATCATACACTGTGAAACACTGATATGAATGTTTTATAATGAAATGAAAATTTAACATGTTTATAAAAAATCTTACCTCAGAATCTGAAACGATGGTATTCCGTTTTCTTTTTGGAACTGGTGTTGTTGCTGCTGGTGGTCCGTCGCTATCTGACGATTCTGAAGCGAAAGGGTTTTTAGAAAGCAAAGCCTTCTTCTTCTGAGTCACTTTTCTAACTCTTTTCACAGGTTTACTTTTTTTATGAGCCGCCGCTGGTTTTTCTTTTATTGCTCGAGACGTTGAAGGCTCGGAGTCCTCTTCTTCAACCCAAAAAGGATTATTCGTCGACTGAGCCCTGAAAACATTATTAAAATGCAATAAATATTTTTGTTAACAACGTTCGTAGCAACATGAAACACCAGCACCCGTTTTCCTCAAAGGCTAGGTAGAGGTGTAGTGTTCACCCCGTTTTGAAATGTCATCGAATAGGAAATAATTTACGGTAAGTATCAGAAAAATAAAATACTTTAAATGACTTAGGAATCGAACCCAGGTGTTATGTTTATTGCATGATATAGCTAAGAAACAATAATTATTAAAAGTACCAACGTACAATAGTTTTGAATTATTAAACGAATATACATATTATCTAAACTTAATTAATTTCAGTCGTAAAACAATTAACTATTGATGAAAAAAAATGATTAGGTAAAATATAATACTCACATACTTTGTTTCAACTGCAGCACTTATGAACAACCACAAACAAATTTAAACTCACTGCTCAGCGAAATGCACTTCAGCACGACAATGTCAAGATGTAGGGAATGATATCACAGATGCTTATTTATAGACCTTAATCCTAAAGCCTTAGTCATAAGTTAGTTTCCAACAATAATTACTTCGAAATTTTATTTAAGACAATATTTGTTATTAGAATTTCACCTCTAACACCTGAGCACTTAAAGTAGACTTTATTTTTTTCATTATTCGTGCTGAAATCGCAATGTGAATGCTTCCGAATACTCTAGTTAAGGAAAGTGTTTTCACAGCACTTTATCCATAATAGAGTTTTGGAGGCGACTTGAGACGAACATCATAAAAGGAATGAGGTGTCCATTAACTCTGGCGGAATACATACAAACATATAACAAACCAATAAAATGAGGTCTGTGGTAGTTATTTGCCATTTCTGCAGAAATGTAGACATGCCTGTTGGTCTAGTGGTTAGTAACCCTGACTGCTATGTCGGAGGTCGTGGGTTCGATTCCCACAAAGGATAAATGTTTGTGTGATGAGCACGATCATTTGTTCTGTGTCTGGATGTAATTTATCTATAATGTTTATGTATTTAGAAATATATAAATATGTTTATCAGTTGTCTAGTACCCATAACACAAGCTCTGCTTAGCTTGGGAACTAGATGGCGTTGTGTAATAGTTGTGGAATATTATATTATATTATTATTATTAAATTAATATTGAGCGTTGGGAAATAAAAGACTCGGAATTTTAAATAATAATATATTAATTAAAAGAGTAATTAATTTTCTAAGAAATAGCAGATTACTTACATAATTTAACATCAATGTGCATTAAAAATAAGTACCTTAAATGGTAATTATTTTTAATACTAGAAACGTATAATATTAGAAGCGATTTTTATTATGCTACATAAAAAAAACAATCGTTCGTACTTTATTGGTTATCCTAATTATCTTTAGACATAAAAATATACATGAAATCATTACAACTATACATTTTCACGAATTTGCCTTATAATGTCTTGTAACTCTAAGTATATATCATTATTGACTGCATTTTCACTTATAAATTGCACACACTTTTTTGCATTGCACTCGCAAGGTTTTTCTGGTAAATTATCACTGTCGTAAATCTCAATTTTGATTGCGAATGTCCTTGAAGATGTATTTTGCACCCTGGTTTTGATATACGAGTAGTTTTGCTGCTGTTCACGTTTCTGTGGAGGGCCTGCCTTTCTCTTCAAATTGAGTCGTGATGTAACAGATTCTTTGAGCTGCTGGTTTGGGATAAAATTAAAAAGATCCTCATTGTCCTGAAAACAGAAATAAATAGTGTTTTGAATATAAATACGTACAATGCCTATATGATAATAATAATTTAATAAATTATAACTAATTATACTTACCGACATTGTGCTTAAATCAAACAAAAAAATATGTTTACTGTGTTGCAGTCAAAGGCTCTCTACGATCTGTACAAAACAGATTCTTTTATCTATACTAAACATCATGCAACATGTCGAAACATGTCGATATCAATCTTGTGTACGTAATATTGGCAAACGCGTTATTTCTACTGAAAGCAATATGAACTTAAACTCTGTAAAAATTAGATCTATTTTAGAACAACAGGAACTATTGAAGTGCAAAGAAAAAGGTCTTAACTATAATTTTTGGTTGCACTGGAATTAGAAACTTGTTGTGTTACATTATGTTTGTAGTTCCAAAAACATAATAAATTAAATATTAACTTTAGTAACAAGGTGGTGCAATATTTTGTCACATCTTTAAAAACACATTTGGTGCATTGGCTAAGCTGGCTACATCACAATGTAAATAGTAGATTTAATAGATGTCTTATCCAATGTATCAAAAGTGTTTTTTGCGGGTTCGATTCCCGCACAGAACATTTATGAATATTTGTTCCGGTTTGGTTTTTATGATTTTTTACATTCTTTTTAATATAATCAATTACTCTATCTCCATAATACAGTTAAATACTACATCTTGAGTTCAATCCTTTTTCAGGATTTCTATCCGTACCCATGGCCCCGATGTCATTAACTTGCACGATTGCATAGATATTGAACGCTGTAGCGCTCAATACATCGAGCGATGTGACAAGCAGATAACATCATTTCACATTATCCGCTGACCGCTGCTTGATATAACTAAGTATATGAATGTTGATGAATACATTTATTGGATGCAATATCTAGCTATGCGTTTTCTTCAATGTTTTGTTTGAACTCTGTGAGCGGGGGATAGCTAATTATAATATTATATTACCAGCACAAACATTTTAATCACAGTATTTTAATAACTCCTATTATAAGTTACTTTTACACAGCTGTACTAGTACGTCAAGTTATATACTTTCCAGTAAAAGCTGACTCCTCATTAAACGGAAAGCCTAATACATTCATCACTAGATATTGAAGAGTTCTGTATCATCCGTTCGAGCGAACTGCTGTGAACTGGAGGCAATTACAACGAACCGGTAGCAACATTCGCTCATCAGTTTATAAACCGACCCGTTCGAGCGAACTGCCGTGAACTGGAGGCAATTACAACGAAGTTGATCTATAATTATGAAGAAAATATGTCAGCTCTGATATCATGATAGTAGGTATAAATTGGGGAGTTCTGGATCACGCGCTCGAGCGAAGCGAGAGCAAGTGAGTGATCCAGAACCCCCAATTTATACCTACTAACCCCTCCCCTTTGAATCTTACGTAAGATTAGTATCTAGAATAATCTTGACCCCTCCATCCCCATGTAAGAAGAAATAAGACTTGTTCGGACTCCCAATCTCCAACTCAAAGCATTTATTTCAAGTAAACCAATTACAGGCACTTTTGAATTGTCAAGGGGTCGGTCAGTCAGAAAGATGAAGCTAGTTGCCCATTCCAAAGCGTAGTAGGTACCTGTGGAGAAGAACGGGCAAGAAACTCCACGGACACTCTTTTAAATCATAAAAATTGTTACAAAAAGATCTACGAATGACAGCCGGGACCAACGGCTTAACGTGCTTTCCGAGGCACGGAGGGGTCTTGTTATGTGAAGATGGTCACCCATCCACGGGCCAACCGCGGCAAGCGTAGCTTAACCTGATCGATCGACCTGTGCGGCTGTTATTATTTAGCCACGGGCCCCTCATAAAATAATTTAATTTAATAAAATAATTTAATTTAATAAAATAATTTATTTTAATAAAATAATTTAATTTAATAAATAATAAAATTAATAAAAACTATTCTAATTATAATCCTTATCCACAGGTACTAGCACTGGCTCCGCTATACAAGCTGTCTCCGATACACGACGTGAGCCATTTCAATGCGCTCGCGGCCCCACACAGAACCCTGCCTTACGAGTAAGTTATTTCACGTCATTTTTATCATTTCAGCATTTAAAATAACGGCTTAAGATAAGATCATATTTTTTTTATTTATTTTTTACGAGCGACCCGCCCCGGCCGGGTAAATGGTTATTGTGGGTTATCCCTAAGAGATAGACATAGATAGACATATGCCATCGCGGACTTTTTTGTAGACCTTTTTAAGGTGTACAATATTGTAGTACATTATTTTGATCTATCTCGACGGGTTCAGCCAGCGTTTACAATGTAAGCGCAAAAAATGTGTTTATTTACGACATTACATTAGAAACCTCTAAAATTATCAGTGTTTCTCTATTATATTATGCATGTAACCATCATATAAACCTTCCTCTTGAATCACTCTATCTATTAAAAAAAACTGCATCAAAATCCGTTGCGGAGTTTTAAAGATCTAAGCATATATAGGGACAGACAGACAGGGAAGCGACTTTGTTTTATACTATGTAGTGATTTAAGTCTTTTTTCCCAAGGAATTTTTAAAACTAATTACAATAAGATCAAGAGAGGGGCCCGTGGCTAAATAATAAGAGCCACACAGGTCGATCGATCAGGTTAAGCTACGCTTGCCGCGGTTGGTCTGTGGATGGGTGACCATCTTCAAATACCGAGACCCCTCCGTGCCTCGGAAAGCACGTTAAGCCGTTGGCCCCGGTTGTCATTCGTAGATCTTTGACAGTCGTCACGGGTATTCAGAAACCCAAAAGTCTGACAACCAGTCTTACCAAGGCGTATCGTATTACCCAGTAACTGGTTTGTGGAGGTCAGATAGGCAGTCGCTCCATTTAAAATACTGGTATTCAGCTGCATCCGGTTAGACTGGAAGCCGGCCCCAACATAGCTGGGAAAAGGCTCGGCAGATAATTATAATGCATGTATTTATATACATTTGAGCGAGCCATCCGGCCAGAAAGTAAAATTAGGCCGGATATTGGCTAGTTACCGAATATTCACACCATTATATTGAGGATACTAGTATTTTATGTACTGTCAATTAATTGCTAATGCTTGTTCCGCAGACGTCACGAGATAGCGAATGACAGCATGCACGTATACGCGCCGATGTACGACTTCGCGCCGCCCGATCATATCACCTTGTTCATAACCAATCTGTAAGTATCATCACCAGCACACGTACAGCTTTCCACAGACAAGTGTGCGCTTCCGGAGTCTTCGTATTCGAGTTCGAAATACGAACGCGCGAAGACGAGATCTAATATACAAAGTGTAACGTTAAATGCGCAAAACCTGAAAATAGTTTGATCAGAATAACGAGCAGAATTTATTGAGCCACTTTTTAATATAGGTCACATTCTTCAAAAAATCTACATTAAAAACGTTGCCGTGTCTATTTATTAATAGGTCAAGCAAGCCAATGTCAGCGCGGCGCAGCGGCCCGGTGACGACTCCTCCCTCGGTAAAGCGTCGTCGCAGACGCAAGAAACGATCAGAATGGCCAGTAAAACTAAAACAGCACATAAAACCTTCACAATTTTTTTAATGACTTATTTTCTCTCTGAAATAGGTCAATTGAATTAAAAATAAGTTGGGGTGTCTGAGGTTTTGCGCATTTAACGTTACACGTTGTAGAGCTGTTACAAACAAGTTCTTGGCTATTTTGTATTGTTTACAAGATGATGTTCTCAATCTGTGTGGTTCTTTACTCAAAAGACCACTTCAGACACCAATCTACATGGTCTTCACATGATCTGACCAAGATTATGTCTGGACTTTAAAGGAGACTGTGACCTCTGAGTTTGTTTCGGCCTTTCTTCTCAGAGTAGTCAGATAGGAAACGCCGGCCTCATCTAGTTTTAAAAAAAATATGATTGACATGTAAAAGTGTTTGTACAAACCTACTTACAGAAAATAAATCATTTATCATTTATACATTTACAACTCTACTTTTGGAAATGGAATTCAAGATCAAAAATGTAAACAAAGGTGTTGCCAATTTGAAATAACAACTTCAATTGTGTAGTATGTCGAAAAGTACTATATTGGCGCCGATTCTCTTGTTTACAAACTAAACTAAATTTAAGTTCAGTGCATCTTTTTCTTTCTATTTCATTAAGAAAAGGACAGAAGATAAATTTTAGTTTAGTCCTGTCAAATTAGTCAGCGCCTGACGTAAATTGACAAATTTTTAGTTTTCAATTTTTAATCACTTCTCTACTTGTTTATGGAGTATCTTAATTTGACAGGACTAAACTAATATTTATTTTCTGTCCTTTAAGAAATGACCGCTTGTCCGCCTCTGTGCATTTATGTGCTTGAAGTATTAAATAAATAGAAAGAAAAAGATGCACTGAACTTAAATTTAGTTTAGTGTGTGAACAAGAGAATCGGCGCCATTATATTTATTGCTAAAATTGTAGGCATATCTTAAACAGTGACGTAAACTACGATCCAAGAATAAAATATAACTGTTTGAAATAAAATCGTGGAAATTATTTTTATATTACTGGCAATAAAACAGAAGCTCTAAATATTTGGACATTTTCTATTTATAAAATGTTTTTGTCGCCATTTTTGTTTTGGTCATTCGGTTTTTGAAGTTGCTCGTGGTTGAATGTGTCCCTCGTGAGTTTTTGTTTTGTTGTCGAGTTTTTCTTTGTTGTATTTTACGTTTTTGTTTATTTTGCTGTCGTGTAAAATCGTGTTTACGCGTAATAAAGCAAACGTACTTACTATGATACTTAGCCAGGACTGTCGACAAAAAAGGATATTCCTTCACCACCTAAGAAGAGAATGCTCGGCCATGTCCGTATCTGCAGATCAGTATTGGTCTTTAGGTGATTGCGCCAAAAAGGCCGCCGAGGTTTTGGGCATTTCTGCAGTGACAGTAAATTATCTACACTAATATTATAAAGAGGAAACATTTGATTGTTTGTTTGTATTGAACAGGCTCCGAAACTACTGGACCGATTTGAAAAATTGTTTTACCATTAGAAGCTGACATTATCCCTGATGAACATAGGCTACTTTTTACCGCGGGAAAATGCTTCATTCCTACGGGAAAACCGGTAATAGGATTTAAACGGCGGGAATTCCGAACTTTGAGACGCCGCTTCAGCGTGATTTCAAAAGCATGAAATTAAATAAAATCAAATATTTATAATGAGTAAGGAAATGTTGACAACCCATGAAACGTCATTTTGGCAATGACATTTCTTTATTTACATTTTTGATCTCCTTCCATTTCCGAGATAAAGCAATTCCAAAAAACTTTTGAATGACAAATAACACGTGAGACCGCAGTAGGTAACCCGACAGAGAAAAAAGTGCTTAACCGGGCTATCCTGTGAATGCCACCAACCAGGTGCCGTATTATGACGGTTTAATGCCATCATGATTCCACTGTAAGAGAGAGACGGAGCTATATATGACCGATAGCTCCATCCCTTTTTCGGAATGGAATCATGATGGAATGATCACTTCGTAATATGGCCCCAGGGCATAAAACTTATAAACTAAGCGACTACACTCCAGACCGAGTTTGAGACGCCCTAAGCCGTACAGACCTCGGCTTAGGGCGTCTCAAACTCAAACTCAAAGCATTTATTTCAAATAAACCAATTACAGGCACTTTTGAATTGTCAAGGGGTCGGTCAGTCAGAAAAATGAAAGATGATGTCTCTGGGAGAGGGCAGCAAGGGTCAGGCTGGATGGGATCAATTTTATTGTATTTAAAAACAAATAATTTTTAAATGTTTCAGTGGTGGCAGTTCTCCGTCCTACATGTATCGGATGTTATCGGAACTCTACGATCTAAACGACTACGTGCTCTAGCTGACGTCGTGTGAATTCGGGCGTTTTCGTCCAGCATCGGGCGACTTCGTCCAGCATCGGGCGACTTCGTACTAGCTTGCAAAACGATGCCGCACTGAGTTTTACATTTTGGTACGTTTTTGTGCGACTTCGTACGGTATTCTGCGACTACGTGCGACCAAGTACGATTTCGAAGGGATAAACGACCACACAATACAAAGTGTTAGATAATTTTATTTGCTAAAAATGAAAACAAAATTATGAATTGAAAATTTTTATTTTTAAGCCTTGTGGGATTTCCATATCTTGACCTCATAGATGAGGAATATCGCAAGAGTAACATAATCTATTTTTAATTGGCCTATTTAAAATACAGGTCCTTTTTAAAATTAAATGGCAAAACTTCACAGACTATGGTTTTTATTGATATTATACGCTGATTACCCTATATGATGTCCGTGAAGTTTCGCCAATAAGTTAAAAAAAAAAAACCTTTATAAGCGCCTCTTTGCCTTTTAAGTATTTGAATTGAACTGAATATAAGAAGTCCTAATTCTTTTACTTTATAGAAGTTATTTTTATTGATATTAAATAAAATAATTTTAAATGCCCGATTTAACTTGGAAAAAAAAATTGGTCTTGAAATTATATCTGAAGAGAGAAAGATATCCTATATATGCAGAGGGCCAGAGGACTTAACATAAATCAATCAATTCAATCTATCCCAGTCCACTGCTGGACATAGGCTTTTCCTAATAACTTTTTTTAGGGTTACCGTACCCAAAGGGTAAAAAGGAACCCTATTACCCCCTCTCCGCTGTCCGTCCGCCCGTCTGTCACCAGGCTGTATCTCATGAACCGTGACAGTTAGACAGTTGAAACTTTCACAGATGATGTATTTCTGTTGCCGCTGTAACAACAAATACTAAAAAACACTTACTGCAAAGTTTCTTATACATCAATTCTTATCCTAGCCTTTTCCCAACTATGTTGGGGTCGGCTTCCAGTCTAACCGGGTGCAGCTGAATACTAGTATTTGACATGGAGCGACTGCCTATTTGAAATTCACAACCCAGTTAATGGGTAACATGATACCTCTTGGTAAGACTGGTTGACAGACTCTTTCAGGCTTCCGTCGTGCAAGGTAGAGAGTCCTGCGCTCATAACACACTAATATTATAAAGGCGAAAGTTTGTGAGTGCGTGTGTGTGTTTGGTACGTCTTCACGCTCAAACGGTTTTGATGAAATTTGACACACAGATAGTTTATAACCAGGATTAACACATAGAATACTTTTTTTCCCGATATTCCTACGGGATGGAGACTTATGTGGGTGAAACCGCAGGGCGCAGCTAGTTCTATTTCTATTACTCAAAAATAACTTGTTTTCATTGATAGTAAAATTGTGTAACGCCAAAAATTAACTTCCTTTGTATATAATATTGTATAATATACGAATTTTATACAAAATATTGTTTTTTTTTATTTGACATTCATAGTTTGAAGTCCGTAGGAGAACATCATCTGTCTAGCCTTTTTCCCAACAAATTTTGGGGTCGGCTTCCAGTCTAACCGGATGCAGTATACCAGTATTTTACATGGAGCGACTGCCTATCTGACCTCCCCAACCCAGTTACTGGGTAATACGATACCCCTTGGTTAGACTAGTTGTCAGACTTTCGGGCTCCTGACTACCCGTAACGACTGTCAAAGATCCACGAATGACAGCCGGGACCAACGGCTTAACTTGCTTTCCGAGGCACGGAGGAGTCCCGGTATGTAAAGATGGTCACCCATCCCCAGACCAACCGCGGCGAGTGTAGCTTAACCTGATCGATCGAACTGTGCGGCTGTTATTATTTAGCCACGGGCCCCTCAGTAGGAGTCCAGGACCTGCACCGTAATTGCGTAACACACTATTCCTCTTAATTTGAATAATTTTGAAGCATATAAATCCATTGCTCCATATGTTCGAAAAAAGTGTCTGCTCAACAACGTAAATAACGCAATGAATGTTGTTGAACTGTCAAAATGAAACCACATTGCTACTGATAGTGTGTTACGCAATTATCCTGCTGGTAGCCAACATAACCCGGATAATTGGCAAAACTTAAGTGGCAGTGGACATTGCTCTCAGAACAGATGGACCATGAAGACTAGAGAAAAGGAGTCCAAACTCTAGGGCATCACATACGGAAAATTTGTCCCGAAAAATTCTTAGAGCAATAGTTCTAAAACCAGCCACCAGCCGCGCTGCATTACGTAGTGTACCGAGTGAATTCTCTACCTTGGTAACTTAGCGACCTCAGCGCACTCTGCCCGCCAACGTTATTTTTTCAAATTTCTGGCACAACTCTAATGTACAGAGCTTGGACTCCTTATCTATAGTCTTCATGAGATGGACGATGGGGCCGAAAGATTCTGGAGTGACGACAGCCTACGGGAAGACTTCGGATGCCTCCCACAAGGTGGTCCGACGACCTGAAGATCAATTCCTGTAATTAAAAACGTTCAAAATCTAATCGTAATTTCATCTCAGCGACAATCAATGTCACAAATGTAGAGGATTTTAGAGGTATTTTAACAGCTTGAGACGGAGATCAGACTGAACTTTCTTAACCCTACAGCGCATAGTGTCCCACATATGGGTCATACCGAAAATGTCTTATATTTTAAAAATCGATCCAAGTAGCGCGATCTAGTATTGACAAGATTAACTATTATGTATTTGAGTTTCGAATTTAGTAGGTAGGTACCATATATTTAGGATAGATCTGAATCAACATTTATTTATGTTTTCTTCAAATCGGCAGGTACTTTGAATACTATTAACGAGCGGCGTATAATAATCGCAAAAAAGTTATAAAATTGAATTTTCAGTGTCGACATAATTAGTAGAGGTAAGTTCATGTACAGACGCCAGCACATCAAGCTACCCAAAACTGTCAGATTTTCCTAATCAACTTTGAACCTTATACTTTAGAGATAAAGTTGAAAATCGATTAAAAGAAATCTGACAGATTGTAGTAGCTTGATGGGCGTCTGTACATATTGGTCATTTTACGTCTAATCTTGTAATTTCATTGATACTACGTAACACAGATTCACAGAGAAATTGCATCATATTTACAGGCATGCTCTGTAGGGTTAAAATTACGAGAATTACCCCTGGGTTAAAATTACGAGAATTACCCCTGTGGTAAACGCTGCAGGAATCCGCTGGATGCGAGAAGAACAAAACCGGTCGAAGCGTCGGTACTTGAGCGAGGCTTATGTCCACATCAGGCCCCAAGGTGGCGGCGCGAAGTGTTCCACGCGCGCCCCTCTTACGGGAGTTTAACACCTCACTCCCCCCCTGACCCGAGGATCCGGCACCAGTCGGGGGTTGCTGAAGGATCGTACGTTCCGCGACCCCCGGCGTAGGTGTGAGACTGAACACGGGGGTGGTTTTTAGTCAGTAAGAGTCTGACAGACCCCGCCGCCAGCCCCAGGGCGACGGACATCCAGGAGGATTATCCACCCCGGAAACAAAAAAAAACAAAAAAAATAAAATGAATGCCTATGTCCAGCAGTTTACGTATTCCGGCTGAAATGATGGCAGTGAGTTTGAAGTCTGTTTTTTCGCGCACTGTCTATCTGTTATCCAGGAGGAGCACCCTGGACAGACAGCCTCACTATTACCTTGCTGACTGCATAATGTCTATACAACGTGTAACGTTAAATACGCAAAACCTCAGACACCCCAACTGATTTTTAATGCTGGCTTGCCGTGCCATCCGACCAGCGCTCTTGCTGCAGGATAGGCCATGATGTCCGAGGCAAAATATTATTATTATCTTATTTTGCATGCGGAGTTTACCTGTAAGTGATTGTACACTATTGTTTATCTGTTTTTGCTTGCTTTTTGTACCTTTAACTAGTGTAAACAATCGTTGGTGAACCAATAAATAAATAAATAAAATAAAATAAATTTCATTCATTCTATTGATTTGCAAAACGTGGTATTTAATATGACTCCCGTCTCATCCCTCTCAGTCCCCTATTCAATTTAGTCTGCAGTGGTTCATGTCCCATTTTCGTAGGAATGTCATGTCACTAGTATCGCCCAGCTTCTGTTATCTTCAAAGAATAATTATAATTACACATTACGTCAGTTATAGGTAGTAAACTAATAAGCACAAGTAATTAGGCAGCTCGTCCGATTTAGATAAAACACGAAGCGAATGGGGAAATCATTGGCACCATTTTGTCGTCCAAAAAGATGCCTACTTATTTTAATATAAGCGGACGGAAGAGGATATTTTTATTCGACTTATTAGGTTGGAATTGATAGCGTGGCCATTAATATTTTGCTTATTTGATACACCAGGGAAATATGAAATTCATCGTAACTAGAAGTAGGCAGTTCGGTGACAAGATGTAAGAAAAATACCGTAAGTTTAATGGCTATGCCCGTTATACCAGCCACTATTCCGCTTCTGTTGCAAAATAAGACGAAATTAAGTGAAAGTTGGTCTCGCTGTTGTGTCATCACGAAAATAGCATCACTGCATGGGACATGGTAGGCGCCATCGTGAACTGAGCACGCACGCCGCGCCCCAAACAGCACCCGAATAACACCAACTCGCTCACTCCCATTGGTGGAAAAGAGATACCACACGTGGTTCACTCGTGGCTAACTTCACACTGCACTATGTGCGTCATGTTGGCTGCATTATAATAACAATGGGCGGGGTCTTTGGTGTTAACAGCGCTGTACCGCTTTACGATAATAGTGGTCTAGCACGTATAGTGTCTGTTACGCTGAATGCAGCGCCACAAACGAATCGAGGCACGAGTTGTGTAAACTTTTTTTAATGAGGCTTACGTATCGGTCGTCCAGACTGGGCGCATAGCGTTACATATTTTTTCTTGAAACTGTCTGGTTTTTGTCGTTCCTTATTTCTATTTCTTTAGGGAAAAACTGCTTTGTGTTAATAGTGTGCGTTTTGCGAGATTGTGGTATGCGCTAGTGCGTGACGACCAAGGCGAGATCACCAAGCCTGATTCACATTAATTATGTGAACGGTGACGAACCATTTTAAGTGCGCGATAACACGCCCGTTGTTCTCGGACATCCAGGACATTTTATTATTAGCTTGCGAAGAACTCTAGTGCGATGCATGTGTGCCGCTAATATAAAATCAATACTGAGTGAACTGTTAATCCTCACCGTGCTTTGAACTGAATTCTATTTCAGCAATACATTGCTTGTCGTTAAATATTAATATCAAGCCGTGTCATTTATTATAAACAGACCTTATTGTAACAATTTTTTTTTTTAACAAAATGCAAAACTTCGCGGTCGTTTTTGAATTTAGTGCGTGGTGCGTCCACTAGGTAGCGCTGCTCACATAAAGACTTCGTGCGCTTGCGTGAGCTCAGTCCGCGCGAGCTTCGCGTCGTTGCAATAGGTTCCAAAACAAGAGCGTAGGGCTCCGTGGGAATCCTAAAAATAATAAATTCAAATATTCTCCGTACTTTGTAACAGTGTCGCAGTGCAGTGTGTCAGTGTTGTGTTGTTTGGTGGTAGTGACGCGGAGCGGAGCACGCGGCTCCGCTGTGTCGGCGCGGATCGATATAACGAGGTGCTATGGCGCAGAGGATATGAGCCAGGGGGGCTCCAGAAGGCCCTATTCGCGCGGGGGCCCGCGCTGGCACCCGCGCTACAAAGACTACTGGGACTACGAACAGAACTATAGGTACCTATACTTTGTACACAGCATATTGTTTGCGTGCCAATCATTTGTCAAGTGTCACGTTCATAAACCCAACTGGCGTTTGTACGTGCTCGTGTGTTTTTCAAACGTGATAAATGCACTCGGGACTGCAGTCTGTAGCGACAAACACACGTCCGTCGATACTTGGTGTGTCTGCGTGGTATTTGTACACAGTACAACCAATGAAACTTGTTGGTTTACGTAACGGCGAACGTGACGTAAACTTTCAAGCCTTGTTATTTCCATGATAAATGACAACTAGTCCTACAAAAATTTTTTCTACAATAGGTATATTTCAGCCTTTTACTGAACATTTCACGAAGCTGCAACGCGTCATAGAGCTTCGTAAATAAATTGGAAGTTGTTCAAAATCGATAGTGTCGTTCTGACTTCTGGGGTTTCTCTTAAAAGTTGCATTATGTTTCACATAATGTCTTGCTTCACTTTATCATTTTTCTAACAACTATTGACTCACACAGAAGATACTGGATGTACAAATTAAACAACACATTGTAGGGTAAAAAAAATGTCTTGTTTATGTGCATTTAAGGCTCGTGTAGACAGGCGCGACGCGATTCTGCGATATATATCCGTAGAAAAATTTCTATGGAAACGCGCGCGACGGTTCACACAGGGGCGACCTGTCGCGCCACGACCGTGTTACGACGCGACTCCAATAAGAAACCAATAGGAACATTTTGGACTCCAATAGGAACTTTTTGCATGGCTTCGCGGCGATATCCGCGCAGCGGCCGCTACGCGACACAAGAGTATAGGCAGAGAAATCCAAACTGAGCTCAGTAGTATACGATCTTCGTCAGAGGACAAAGGCATGTCTGTGCGTGTTTGCCCAGTGTGGGGCCCTAGATTCGATTCCCGGGTCGGATTGATTAGTTGCCCTTTCCAAAGCGTATGGAGAAGAACAGGCAAGAAACTATATGGACACTCTTTTAACCCCGATGTTACTGAAACTATATTTCCAGGACACTCAGAAAAAGTGGCCTTTTCAAAGGCCTGTTGTAATAAAGGGATCATAATAATATGCATGTCATACATGTGTGTTTTTGGGTCTTAAATGACACGTCGCAGTATCTCAAAAAATCTTTTATTTTCTGGAACAACCTGTGTAATCAATATACTGGGTGTCCGAAAAGTCATGGATTACCTTTTACCTGCTGATGGGCCACATTGCGATCTACCAATAAAAAAAAAATTACCTATCAGTAAAATTTTGTTTCCACCAGGGCCGATCAGAAATAAGGTAAATTTTTTTTTTTTTGGTGAAAATTTTAAGATTGAACCTAAATTTTAGGTATTTAAAACATGATATCTGTAACTTTCTTGTATTCAATCGATAGTAGGATGATTCAAGATGAAAATAAAAAACCTGTACTCGAAAAAGTTTTCATTTGTAGAAATGGCATGGAAAAAACTGATCAAAGGTAGAGATTTTCCAAAATTTCATTAACCTGTTAACCGTGCGGGACGTATAAATACGTCAAACTTAAACAGTAGCGTGTACGGAATTCCCCGGTTAACAGGTTAAACATCAAAAAACTCGGAAACCATAAGACTTTTATGATGGTAATTTTTTTTTTATTGGTAGATCCCAATGTGGCCCATCAGCAGGTAAAAGGTAATCCATGACTTTTCGGACACCCTGTATATCTAAGATTTTAAGTACAGACGATTTTTTTTTATGTCACAAAGCCTTCTCGAAACCGTCTAGAGCGTATTTACTGCAACTATACTATTGACGGCAGAACTGTAAGGCCACGTTCACACGGCGTCATTCAGTACGTTATTTTGCTGTATAATTTTGGGATCACATGGTAGTTTCACAGTGCATTTGTTTTTGACTCTGTGAACAGTAGGATGTTGACGTGTGATCTCAACTTTTTATCGTAAAATACCGTACAGGACAGCACCGTGTGAACGACCGCTAACTATCATTCACTCCCTATTCTTTCATATCATTCTTCATACAATACATCCAAATGTATGGCCTTATCAGAGCATAGTTTAACAATCTCTGCCAAAACTATGCTGTAGTTTAACAATCTCTGCCAACACTTTAGCAAACAATATACAATGTGTAACGTTAAATGCGCAAAACCTCAGACACCTCAACTGATTTTTAATTCAATTGACCTATTTCAGAGAGAAAATAAGTCATTAAAAAAATTGTAAAGGTTTTATGTGCTGTTTTAGTTTTACTGGCCATTCTGATCGTTTCTTGCGTCTGCAACGACGCTTTACCGAGGGAGGAGTCGTCACCGGGCCGCTGCGCCGCGCTGACATTGGCTTGCTTGACCTATGAATAAATAGACACAGCAACGTTATTAAAGAAGATTTTTTGAAAAATGTGACCTATATTAAAAAGTGTTTCAATTAATTCTGCTTATTATTCTGATCAAACTATTTTCAGGTTTTGCGCATTTAACGTTACACGTTGTATATCATGAGTCATCATAGATTAATTATTACCTGCATTAAGCTTAAACAGTCAGCCCACATGCCCGTCATGGTATTGCAAGCGGTGATGTATTGATGACTTGACGGGATTGCACAAAGTTGGACAATCTCTTTTAGTCAGAAGTTCCTTTTCAAAATTAAATGATTCCTGTAAGTCATCATCTGCCTAGCCTTTCCCAACTATGTTGGGGTCGGCTTCCAGTCTAACCGGATGCAGCTGAATACCAGTATTTTACATGGAGCGGCTGCCTATCTGACCTCCACAACCCAGTTACTAGATAATACGATACCCCTAGTTAAGACTGGTTGTCAGACTTTCGGGCTTCTGACTACCTGTAACGACTGTCAAAGATCCACAAATGACAACCGGGACCAACGGCTTAACGTGCTTTCCGAGGCACGGAGGGGTCTTGGTATGTGAAGATGGTCACCCATCCACGGACCAACCGTGGCAAGCGTAGCTTAACCTGATCGATCGACCTGTGCGGCTGTTATTATTTAGCCACATATTATTTATTATGTTATTATTGAACCAGCCTTACCAAGGGGTATCGTATTACCCAGTAACTGGGTTGTGGAGGTCAGATAGGCAGTCGCTTGATGTAAAATACTGGTATTCAGCTGCATCCGGTTAGACTGGAAGCCGACCCCAACATAGTTGGGAAAAGGCTAGGCAGATGATGACTTGTTTTGAAGAATCAATTACTTTCAGACGGTCCCGTATCTTCGTTGACGGACATTGACCCCTGCATCCTAATTGCGTAACACAGTATCAATTGCAATCTGAATAATTTTGAAGGATATTTGCTTCATACCTATGTTCGAAAAATGTGTCTGCTCAACAGTGTAAAATAACGCAATGATGTTGTTGAACTGTCAAAATGAAACCCGTTGCTACTGTTAGTGTGTTACGCAACTATCCCGCTGGTCACAGGCAATAACAAGCAGCTTCAGATCAAATAGGTTACCTTCTGTTGCTATTCCGCTCGTCCTCTAGACGCGTGTGTAAATATCACGAGGTATGAACAATTACGGTTGAGGTGACCCTGGTACGAATTGCGGAAGCGGCCATCGACCGCGTCTACACGGTGATACCCACAAATTGCGATAAAGATACGTAGATTTTGCGCAAAAAATTGTTACGTAGAATCGTTTGTTTAAAGCCCCGGATACACTAGGGAACATTTTGTCCCGCAACATGACGCGCAACACAAAATATACGTGACGCTGCAACGTTGCATAGTGTCCCGCAACATGACCCATAACATTTTACGTGACGCGGGACATGTTTCTTGCTCCCGCTCCGAGAGCGAGCGCACGGCGCGACATTCTCTCGGGACATTCACGTAGTTGCCGAGCGCCATGTTCCGCAACATGTCGCTCTATTTGTCCCCTAGTGTATTCGAGGCTTAATAGGTAGGAAGTGGGTAGGATCATGCTAAGTTTTATTGGGTTTTTCCATGTGGAATTCCTTAGTAGCAGCTCGGAGTCTGGATTTGTGCCCGGTTCATGACAATAAGCTCGTTCATACCCTAAAGCTGGGTATCCATTTGAGGCAGCCTCGGGCCGAGCGGTTGCCTCGACCCGAGGCAGGTCTAGTGGAGACCGTGCCGCGAGTCGAGGCTTGCCGCGACTTGAACCAAACGAGGCGGCCGCGTAGCGAGCCAAATCGTGTCGGTAAATGGCCATGCTCAAAGACGCCTCAGTGTGAGGCGTGCGTTCAGTGGAGACGGACGTACGTGTGCTCGGCACGCAGCAAAATGGATAATGAGAAATGTATCGAATTAATTAAGTTATACGAAATTTCGCTGACGATATATTTCCTTAGTCCACCATCGATGTTTCCGTTTCTTATGTTGCTTCCTTTTGTAGTGACTAATTATTACTAATGCTGCAGCGACTTTACGTGCGTCAACCATGGTGGTTAATGAGGAATTGAGAAAATCGTGGCTCGGGTTGAGGCTTGCCGCTCGATACGATATTATGTGTGCTCAAGTGGAGACGCATGTACTTTCCGCAGCCCGCGGCACGCTCAGGATGAGGCAGCTCGTCACGAGGCTGCGCAAATGGATACCCAGCTTATCACACATGGGAACCCACTGCTCTCGAAACGATGACGGAAAACATCGTGAGGAAACCGGCATGTCCTAGAACCGAAAATTAGAAGACATGTGACATCTACCATCCCGCACTGGGCCCGCGTCACCGCGTAGTGCATTACGACCCGATCCTTTTCCCAACTATGTTGGGGTCGGCTTCCAGTCTAACCGGATGCAACTGAATACCAGTATTTTACATGGAGCGAGTGCCTATCTGACCACCACAACCCAGTTACTCGGTAATACGATACCCCTAGGTAAGACTGGTTGTCAGACTATCGGGCTTCTGACGACCCGTAACGACGGTCAAACATCTACGAATGACAGCCGGGACCAACAGCTTAATGTGCTTTCCGAGGCACGGAGGGGTCTCGGTATGTAAAGATGGTCACCCATCCACAGACCAACGGCGGCTAGCGTAGCTTAACCTGATCGATCGACCTGTGCGGCTGTTATTATTTAGCCACGGGGCCCCTCGAAATCCAATTAATCCAACATAAATACCACGCTGCATACAATTGCGTTCGAACCCAGACAGGCGTATTACTTTACGTAATTAATTTCATCACTACAGCTCTCAAAACGGGGAAGGAAAACACCGTGTGGAAACCGGCATATCCAAGAACCAAAAATTCGAGGACATGCGGCTTTGACCAACTGGGTCCGCGCGATTACGGCACACCCCCTCGCACAGAGACGAGGCGTGTGTCCCAGCAGTGGGAACTGCGAGGTAATTGCCTAACACATTAAAAGTAGGAATGGCTTTCATTTTGACAACATTCATTGCGTTATTTATGTTGCAAAGCAGACAAGAAGGAATACGGCTCTCGCCATTTATATTTTTAAATGAATCAATGGCAAAATAAAAAAATCTGGGCGTGTTAACCCGGCGGTACTCGCTAGGTGTTTACATGCACGAATACTCGCTACCGGGTAAAAAATACCACATGATTTAAATGACATTATCTTGGAAAATAAGTTAGCTTTACAGACTTTAATGGCGTATTTAGTTTATCAATACTAATGTCTAATAAATAAAAGAAAATTGAAAGTTTGAATTATTATTTATTTCAAATTATAGCTTATCTTAAAAAAGAACGCAAAATTAAAAACAAAAATTCTTCATAGTCTTAGAAAAATCAACAAAAAAATTTTTTTCTTAGGTATCACGTAAAATTGAGATCAAAAATTATAAATCGACAGTGCTAGTGTAGTTGTACTCTGTGGTATTTTTTACCCAGTAGCGAGTGCCGCCGGGTTAAAGGAGGTGAATCTGTGTGTGTGTCCGACAACTACAGTCCGCGCGCGAGCTCCGAGGAATAATAAGGAATGTTGACGTAATGAGCTAGAGTTGTGATTTAGTCGATATTGCACTGTCGATACTAATACATCTTGAGCCTCCCCGCGAGTGTACTTCATGAAATCATTTTATGAGGGTATTATGTACTTGAAATAAAAAAATGATGAAAATAAACTCTCCTCACGCACTTCAATAATAAATGAGTCGACAACATTCTCCATTAAGCCATCCCTTTGACAGTAATGTTCCTCTAATGCTAAAACATGTTTATCATATCCACACCAATCTTCTTTTGTGACATGCGTGATAGCTTTTTCGGTGATCTCCTTCAGTCTAGTCGGAGAAAAATCTGAAGTAATGTTGTGTTCCCTCACGAGCCTTTTAACTTTTGCCCATGCGAGCTCTATTGGGTTCAAGTCGCACATATAAGGCGGTAATCGCATTGCATCGTGACACAAAACAACATAATTATAAGTGTAGTACTATTTATAGTAGAAAATAACACTACCTACTATCGCAAAATTAAAAATGACTCGATAAGCGTGTTCTCGCGTCAAGGTCGACACTAGTGATGGGAGAGTGCGGGGGATGGAGCGACGGTCGGGCGCGGCGCACACCCGCCCGCTTCCTCAGCCACCGATTCCTCGGAGCTCGCGCGCGGACTGTACGTGCTGAGGCGGAGACGGCCGCAGCTGCTGGCTGTGCCGCGCGGCAGGACTAACTTGGTTCTAAAAGCGCCAGATACTCGCGCCATACGTACACTCAATGAAGTCGCCGAAAAGATTGACATTTTTTCCTGTTCATTGAATGAATTCGCAAGAATAACTGCATACCATTTGTGTTACAACTTGTAAAATAATTGTATAAGATAAGTCCCTATCGCTTTGGGTTATCCTGTAATGATAGAAGTGTTGTTCTAAATAAAAAAAATTCAAACACATGAAGTACCTAATGGATTAGGAATATCCTTCAAAACGATTGTGATTGATAATATATTACCCAATTAGAGTGCTGTATAGACTGATTAGGATGATGAATGTAAAAACAGAAAATGGCCAATTTTGGACTTATCATGTATACATATTAAACACCACAGATATACATTATATCTTAAGTATCGTCACTCTTAATAGTCTTAATAGACCCCTCTTTCAACTCATTACGCGCTAACTACATGAGTACGTCGACATTTCCGCCCAACACTCACAATGTATCGTATTCACTATCAAACTTCTAGTTGATATCAACATTAGAAATAGACAAAACTATATCAACAAGATAGGTGTTAACTATGTCACACCGCATACCTCAGAATGTTTAGTAACGCCACGCCCTCGTTGACTGAGGCAGTGAGGCACCATTTTTCCTGGTAACGAATGATGGGGAACACGAATTATTCTGTTCAAAATCAAAATATTTCACATAAACTTACATGGGCACTTATGAAACGTTAGAAGCTATATGCACGGTTCCAATTGGTGAAGAAAAGAAGCAAAGAAAAATTGGTTTATTTGTCATAGAAACACGTGCATACAAAAAGATTTAAATTAACTCGAAAAATAAAAACCAAATAGATCTATAATCACGAGCACAAAACAGAAATAGTCGACAGCTGCATGTCATAACCACAACTGTGACAAGACGGCTTCCACTCAGCTTGATGCCGTGCTATACACAGAAAAAATCTTAGAAAAATTACTGTGCTGTCTCATAATCTGAGTGCATTTGAGTGGTAATAGAAAAATTACCTAGCATGGTAATTTTTCCATTGGCACGGTAAAAAAAATTATGCTGTATTAGTAAAATTTATTGGACAAATAGTGAATTTTTCCCAATCTCACTCAGAAAATTGTCTGTCGATATCACTTGCACTCACTTTACAGTGACGAGCACAGTAATTTTTCTAAGAATTTTCTCTCCGTGTAGGAGAGCCACAGCACAGCTCGATTCCTCTGAAAGAACGAACCGTGGGTATCAGTTGTCATTTGAAAATCTGCGTCATTAAATGCGTGAAAATCTGGCGGTTATGGTCTAGTAGTAGAATATTGATATGCGCTAATGGCCCGCCCTACTAGTCCCCATTTTTGTATGTAATAACATGTACAGACGCCAGCACATCAAGCTACTACTATCTGTCAGATTTCTTTAATAGATTTTCAACTTTAGCGCTAGAGCATAAGGTTCAAAGTTGATTGGGAAAATCTGACAGTTTCGGGTAGCTTGATGTGCTGGTGTCTGTACATTCGGTGTAGTCTTTTTCCAGCTATGCTGGGTTTGGCTAGTCTAACCGGATGCAGCATGAAAACACTGTCTATGTAACCCCCCACGACCCAGTTAATGGGTAACACGATATCCCTTGGTAAGACTGGCTGTCAGACTTCCGGCTTCTGACTACCCGTAACGACTGTCAAAGATCTACAAAAAACAGCCGGGACCGAGCTTAACCTGCTTTCCGAGGCCCATATATTGTTATGAATGGTCAACCATCCACGGACTGACCTCTGCAAGGGCACCTTCGTTCGCCCCGTGCTGCTGTTATTATTTACCCACGAGCCCTTACAATACATTCAAGAAACGCCTATAAAACTATCGATTTTGCTCGACAGTCGTTTCATGGACACATTTGTAATAGAACCGACTGGATCGATCCTAATGCAGACAAGGCTAGGCGAATGACAAGTGCTACAGGAATCCGTCCGCAAAATAGCACGCACAAAGGGTTCACATGTGTGCGTATCCTGCGAGGGTGTTTGAGTGCGTGCGCGCAGGTAGCTACCGACCTTCGAGTTCAACGCACCGCCGCCCTAAAATACACACGGATGTCGCGACGCCGGGGAAGGGGAGAGACGGGGCGTGGAGTGTACAAAAAGTGTGCACAGGTGGCGTGGAGATGTGTTGTCGGTCATTTTTTGTGGCAATATGGGTAGTACGGGTACTAGGAGCAGGATTTTTCCTAAGTCAGATGAACAGCTACCATTTGTCTTTTCAAGCTCCCTTGAGCATACAAAGCTTGTAAAATGTATAGAGTCGGCCATTTTTGGTGATACTGTCTGTGGGTAGGGTACCAGGATCAGGAAGTTTCTAAAGACATGAACCTTCAATGTCCCTTGAGGATATAAAAGTTCAGTAATGTATGGAGTCCAGCGGGATAATTGCGTAACACACCATCAGTAGCAATGGGTTTTATTTTGACAGTTCAACAACATTCATTGCGTTATAACGTTGTTGAACAGACAAATTTTTCGAACATATGAAGCAATGTAGCAATATGTTTCAGATTCATAGTGAGCTACGGCAATCAGGATGCAGCCGGTCGATTCTGTTAAAATCTCACCGTGAAATCATAAGTGAAGTGAGCTTGAAGTGAGTAGTGTCAATAGTGTTAATCCCTAATAACAGCTCACTCCACGCTCACTTCACCCAAGTTTTCACGGTGAGATGGTTACAGAATCGCACGGCAGGTAGCGTTGAATGTCGTTTCATAACTGCTCATGTTGGCTTATGTGAAATAAATAGATTTTATTGATTGATTGATTTGGCAGCATTTGTGTGTACAGATTCTGCGCATACACGACGACATATCCAGCTATACGTTTTCAGTTTTAGCCGAACTCGCATTGCATAAGTTTTTCGTACAATGAGACGTCAGCTTATACTGGAAATGTATAGCTTAACTCGCAGTGCCCCGCGGCTTCGATCCCGTGGGAATATCGGGATATTCTGATCTATATGCTATATTACTTTGAAGTTTCATCATAATCCGTTCAGTAGTTTTTGCGTAAAAGTGTAACAACAAACATCCATCCTTTCATCCTCACAAACTTTCGCGTTTATAATATTAATAGGATTTAATTTGTCGTGTCGTGCGTACAGCGGCCATTTTAATATTGGTAGATGATGAATTGCTGTGATTCCAAAGTTTGGCTTGTCAATGGGTTCGCTACCTATCACATGGCGTCACTCACACATGACTTAACGTAATTTGCGAAATGAGGGTATCTCAGTCCTCTGTAACATAACGGGCGAAATGTTGGTGTAGTTTATATTTTTATTATAAGTCATTGATGTCCTACTTCTGGGCAAAGCCTCCCTACTCTCTTTCCATCTCGTTCTGTCATCGGTGCAGTTTATACAGCATGCTTTTTTTACCGTCTCCATATTTTTACAGGCTTTTCCACCCATGAACATGAATAACTTTCACTATGGAAGCAACTCTGAGATCTCTGTTCTGATCTCTGTTGCATAAATTTTGGTGAAGTAGGTATTGATCTTTTGTATTAAACAGCTGATTTTGTTTTCGTTATTTCAGAGTTGGTCCCATAGTGAAAGTTGTTCATATTCATGAGTAGAACACCTTGTTAAAATTTGGAGCCTGAAAAAAAAACAATCAGTATTTACAAGTAATTCATCGGTGCCCAGCCCTTTCAGGAATATTTGAGTAATGTATTTCGAAACCTGTACCGCTAAATGTGTGGTTTTACGGTTCGACCTCTGCCAGCGACTCCGATTACAGAGAAACCAGCACGAGGCAAACGGATTTTTGTAGCACCAATAAAATTTAGTAAAATCCCGCCCACATAATTTAGAATTGGGGTTTCCTCCAAAAACAACGGAACCGACTCCTTATCAGTTATAAAATTCTCGTTAATAACAACTAGGTATTAAAATCATTAGACAATTACTTATCAGGAAAATATGTCGTCATCATCATCATTCCAGACCCGGAATCACCCATCGCTGGATATAGGCCTCCCCTTTCTTCTGCTATACTTCCCTGTTATTTGCGTCTCTCATCCAGATATTTCTCATTCAGGAAAATATGAATGTCATCATCTGCCTAGCCTTATCCCAACTATGTCGGGGTCGGCTTCCAGTCTAACCGGATGCAGCTGAATACCAGTATTTTACATGGTGCGACTGCCATCTGACCTCCACAACCCAGTCACTGGGTAATACGATACCCCTAGGTAAGACTGGTTGTCAGACTTTCGGGCTTCTGACTATCCGTAATGACTGTCAAAGATGGACAGACGCCAGCGCATCAAGCTTCTACAATCTGTCCAATTTCTTCAATAGATTTTCAACTTTATCGCTAAAGCATAAGGTTCATAGTTGATTGGGAAAATTTGACAGTTTCGGGTAGCTTGATGTGCTGGCGTCTGTACATGACAGCTGCGCTTAAGGTGCTTTCCGAGACACGTACGGGTCACAATATTATATAATGTACGGTCACCCATCCATGAACTGACCGCGACAAACGTAGCTTAGCCTTAAATCGACCCGTGCGGCTAGTCCCTCTAAATTAGCGACGCAAGAAGATTATAACGGTGTCCGCCCGTCTACCTGAAAACAAATGGCGGTCACCGAGCCAAGCATACTGGTAATGCAATGTCCCTTCAACTCTCTAGACATCTCATGATAATAAACTATATCTTAACAGAAAAGGGCCCACCTCCGGCCCTTTGTATGTATGTATATTTCAACAAAACACATACCCCAACCTTATCACAACGACATATTGTTGATACTCGCTTAGCAAGAACTCGCGACAAAAATGCCTCGAACAAAAAGTTGCGACCCCACTCTCCGCAGCCTACCTGCCTACCCCCGACGTGATTTGTATGAAGGTTGAACAATAAAAGCCGGTTCAACAGTAGGTTCTAAAATATTTAGGTTTTGTACTTGGCCTTTACAAAACATATGTAGGTACAGTTTTTGTGAACCTCAAGAACTTTAGCGCGTATACGATTTCTTACAATAGTAAATTCTTTTGTTTTTTTTTTTTTTTTTTTAACAAAAGAGTTTCCATGTAAAAGTTTTGGTTTCGTAAGAAGTTATTTCAATACATATTATACTGAATAGCATTGAGTTTGTGGAGGAATTAAGGGAAAACTTTGCTATGTATTGATAACTAGCTGCACCTCGCGGGTTCACCCGCGTGAGTTTCGATTCTGTGGGAATATCGGGATAAAAAGTAAGAGCTTTAGGTAACAGCTATGTACAGACGCCAGCACATCAAACTACTACAATCTGTCAAAATTCTTTAATAGATTTTCAACTTTATCGCTAGAGGATAAGGTTCAAGGTTGAATGGGGAAATTTGACAGTTTCGGGTAGCTTGATGTGTTGGCGTCTGTTCCTATCAAGTTTCATCGCAATCGGTTCATTAGTTTTTGCGTGAAGAAGTAACAAACATATAATATACAATATACACCCCAACTGATTTTTAATTCAATTGACCTATTTCAGAGAGAAAATAAGTCATTAAAAAAATTGTAAAGGTTTTATGTGCTGTTTTAGTTTTACTGGCCATTCTGATCGTTTCTTGCGTCTGCGACGACGCTTTACCGAGGGAGGAGTCGTCACCGGCCCGCTGCGCCGCGCTGACATTGGCTTGCTTGACCTATTAATAAATAGACACGGCAACGTTTTTAATGAAGATTTTTTGAAAAATGTGACCTATATTAAAAAGTGGTTCAATTAATTCTGCTCGTTATTCAGATCAAACTATTTTCAGGTTTTGCGCATTTAATGTTACACGTTGTATTTCCCGCTGCGCTGCGTTGGGCCACATAGACCGCTTTTGTTCAGATTGTCATTTTTAAATTCGTAATATCTTTTGAATGAAATGACCGATTTAAATAATTCAAAAAATAATCTACAGGTATTGAAACAGTCTTGAATAGGAAAGTTATTTGGATAAGGATTAATACAAAGGTATGGATAACATGGTCTTGTTTTGGTCGGCATTTCTATCAACTTTTAAAATGTAAAAAAGTAGTTATAGTGACATAACTACTATAGTCGGACGTATGTTATCGTGAAGTTTTTTGTAGATATTGATATGTTTTTTAATATTGTGGAACATTTTTTTGTTCTATCATCAATAGTTTCCGCAGCGCATGCGATGAAAGAAATTTTATGTTTTTTTTTTACACCATGGGTTACATTATTGAAGTTTTAGTAGGGACCCCTATTTTTTCTAGAAATAAACAACTGTCAAAGATCCACCAATGACAGCCGGGAGCAACAGCTTAACGTGCTTTCCGAGGCACGGAGGCGTCTTGGTATGTGAAGATGGTCACCCATCCACGGACCAACCCCGGCAAGCGTAGCTTAACCTGATCGCTCTACCCGTGCGTCTGTTATTACTTAGCCACAAGCCCAATATACTGAAATAACAGCCACATTTTTATAAAAACCCCCGCCGTCGACGAGCGCCGACTGTTGCAGTTGCCTCCGCTGTTGACGCGTGTCGGCGGCAGCCGTCGACAACATGCCGTCGTCTATTTGAGGACCGTACTCATATACACGAGCGACACGCTTCAACGGCAGAAACAACTGGGTAGTTGCATGATATTGAATACTATATATTCTAGTAGATAATATATCCACACATGTAATACAATAATAGAATTCGAAATCAAATTTGAAATCGGTCGAAAAATAAAAAACTTATAACTTATAGAAACTTTTTGTCTATCTCTTTCTCGCAAAACGAAGTTTTGCATGTAATTTATATGGCGATACTGAACTATGACGTCACAATTCAGTATTTCCCTCTCTGTCTAATTGAGAGTTTTGAACGCTCATATCTTTTCAATTTTTAAAAATATTAAAAAACTGTTTATACCAAGCTATTAGTGAGGTAAAAAAGCTTCAATTTAAATAATAAAAAAAATTAGTCAACTCGCGGACTGTAGCCGTCGACGAGCGCCGACGTCTGCCGTCAATGCGTGTCGGCGGCAGCCGTCGACAACATCCCACTCGTGTATTAGCACTTACCTTCCTCAAGAATTGGAGTGATCCGACTGATACATAGTTCTAGAGATTAGCGCGTTCAAACATAAAAAAAAAACAAACTCTTCAACTTTATTATATTTATTGATATTGATACATTAATAAAACAATACACACAGTCTTGTGGTATTTAAAACGATAACATGGCAGAGATATGCAACACAAAGCCCGGAGTTCAACAATCATTATGCGTTGTTGACCTCCGCTAGATAAACATGCTGGAGAAATTTAAATTGTGCTGTTGGTTAGTTGTTCAGAATGGATGGATGTGTAAGGTGTGACAGTCACAATTTTAACACGTTCAACGCCATGTCGCCCAGCAATGTACGCCATGTCGGCCAACAATTTCCGACATGGCGTTGAACAAGAAAACAGTCACAATCAGGATTAGGAGCTGTGCTGGTCCAGTGGTAATAACTGGAATTTACGAGTTGTTGGACGTAGGTTGGAACCCAGGCAGGCGCTTTGCTGTGAGTAAATTATTTCATGACCATTGCTCTAAAAACGGCCAAGGAAAATATCGTGAGGAAACGCATGTCCTAGAAGCAAAACATTCGAAGACGTGTGACGTCCACCAACCCGCACCGGGGCCGCGTAGTGGTTAAGGGTGCGTTTCCGCAAAAGCGGAGCTGCGCGGAGTGGAGCGGAGACGTGTAGGAATCGTCCAATCACAGACGAGACGAGTGACGCGATGAGGATTTCAACCGTTGTGATTAGTCGATTCCAGTACGTCTCTGCTCCGCTTCGCCCAGCTCCGCTTCTGTGGAAACGCACCCTTAGCTGGGAAGAAGTGGGGCAACAAACTCCCCAGCAGCACAGCTCTGTTCAGTCGGAAGAACTTGATTCAATTACATACAATTTGTTTCTCAAAATAAAGTATTTAAAAACGTAGTTTCGAGTAGCGCGCCGTGAGGTCACGCATCATTTATGCAGACTCTGGCCACTGCCGGGTCTCCGTAGCCTCGGAAACAACGAAACTTATCGTTATTGGCTCGCCTATACGAGGAGAGGTTCTCGCCTCGGATAGAATTGTCGAAAGCGAGGACATATTTGGACATCCGTTATTGTGTGACCGTTCACCGCTTTCTTAGGAAACCAAAACTATCGTTTTTTTTTTTTTTTTTAAGAAAACGTATTTCGAATGGCAGTTCGGGAAAATAGCCGGAAGGAATAGTCCCGTTATCTTGTATATGTATGATAGAATCGCGTAGGCCAACGTTTCCCAACCTTTTTCAGCCACGGACCCCAAGGAAATCAAGCACAGTTTTCACGGACCTCCTTAATAAAATAAACAGCAAAAAAAAATCGGATTAGGTATTTATTTTAGTTATTACAGATACAAAATAGGTACTCATAACTGTTTATTATTATGTATGGTCCAGAGATGACACCGCGGACCCCCATCCATGTACTCGCGGACCCCCAGGGGTCCGCGGACCACAGGTTGGGAAACAATGGCGTAGGCGAGTCTTTCTTTCACGCTCGAGTATAAACTAAAAACGCCGAGCGAGTCTCGCCTTCAAGACTGACATTTTCGCCGCTCGACCGGCGAGAAACTCCTTGTGTTAATGAGTCTTTGATCGTACACAAACGTGCCGATTGCCCGAGCTCACAGCGGTAAGGTCAGCGGTTATTTTATTGATCGGATAAACTGCTGTGTGAGGTTTTCGGATATCATAAAAACACATTCTCGATTCTGTAAATATACGCCGAAAAAACACGTTTCTTTAGATGGGAGACCTCCTTTAATTTTTACTTTTTATTTTTAATATTTGTTATGTCCTATGTTAGCAGAGGGTAATCTATGACTTGTGCTGCTACTGAGAATTAAGCCGAGATCTATACAGTGTGAGTCTTTATAAAGTGCACATATTAAAAAGGGTGAAAATATAAACAGTTTTATCGACAGAAAAAATGTCAAAAAAAAACAAAATTTTTAATTTTTTTTTCTCTCGTCTGGGTACCCCATGCAAACAAACTGTTACTACTTTTAAACTAAATGTCATATTAAAATAAAACAAAATTAATAATGATCTCTAATAATAGGCCAAGCTAATAAAGCCATAATTTTTTGAAAAAGAAACCTCATAAATTAAACATTCATGATTTTTTGAAGAAAATTTACAGTTCAAAAAAATTTTTTTTGACATTTTTTCCGTCGATAAAATTGTTTATATTTTCACCCTTTTTAATATGTGCACTTTATAAAGACTCACACTGTATAAAGCGAACTTTATTAAAGCTAAGTACGGTACAAGTGTTTCATACAAAAATAAACCTTGTTAGTATAAAGTTAAGGTGCATATCTCTATAAGCTACTGTGATCAAACGTTTCATACAAATATGAACTTAAACTTGATAATCATAAAGTTCATTTCGTATCGCTGTTTAGCCTCACTTGTGCCTGCCAGACCAACTAGGCAGTTTTCGGAATCCTAACTAATCCTAAATTATGATAAAGAAAAAAAAAGGCGAAAGTAAGTTTTTTGTTTGTTATCTTTTCACGCCTAAACCACTGAAACCGATCATCCTGAAATTTTGCATATACTTTGTCAGGTGTACAGAAACGGACATAGGGTGCCTTTCATCCTGACAAAAGTGCTGTTCCCGAAGAAAACAACAATAACGTTATTATGATAATAGATGGCACCACGTGTCTTTCGAATCACGATTGAATTATATTAGAAACTAGAGTTTTTTATAATCACTACATAGTATAAAACAAAGTCGCTTCCCTGTCTGTCTGTCCCTATATATGCTTAGATCTATAAAACTACGTAACGGATTTTGATGCGGTTTTTTTTAATAGATAGAGTGATTCAAGAGGAAGGTTTATATGTATAATACATGCATAATATAGTAGATAAACACTGATAATTTTAGAGGTTTCTAATGTGATGTCGTAAATAAACACATTTTTTGCGTTTACATTGTAAACGCTGGCTGAACCCGTCGAGATAGATCAAAATAATGTACTACAGTATTGTATACTTTAAAAAGGTCTACAAAAAAGTCCGCGATGGTATAATATGTCTATCTCTTAGGGATAACCCACAATAACCGTTTTTTATCCTATACTTTTTACGAGAAATAGTGGCTCTAAAATTATCAGTTTCTCCATTGCACCCGTACGAAGCCGGGGCGGGTCGCTAGTTTTTATATAAGTAAGCCTAATACATTTTGTGAGTCTAGAGTGTCGATAGACCGGACATACAACATTTTGTACAGGAACGTCCTAGAATAATGTTCCGTTCTGAGCCCATGAGTGCAACGGCCAAACAACAAGCAGAGTACAGCACAAATTGATGGTCAAATTCTAAATTAACGCGAGCGAAGCCGCCGGCAAAAGCTAGTGTTTGATAAGGCCGCCTGATACCGAGTATTTACTGATTTAAAAAGGTTAACAGCTGTTCAAACAGGAAGTGTGGGTGCGACAAGAAAAAACAACTCCACGGAACGGACAAGCCGAAAAGTACTAAAAATTACTTCATTATGTAATAAAGTAATCCCCATATTGGATTTCCTAAAGCCTGAAACGTCATTTCAAGAGTATATTCTGTGTCCTGCTGTGCGATTCTGTAACCATCTCACCGTGAAAACTTGGGTGAAGTGAGCGTGGAGTGAGCTGTCATTCGCTAGGGATTAACACTATTAAGTGCTCACTTCACTTATTGATGCACGATTGATTGCACGGTGAGATTTTTACAGAATCGACCGGCAGGACACCTTTTAGGATTACCAGTGTGTCCGTGGCATCACAGAGAGTCCTATCGGAATACCAGCAGTGCGATTCTGTAACCATCTCACCGTGAAAATTTAGGTTAAGTGAGCGTGGAGTGAGCTGTCAGTGTCATCCCACCTGATACTAGGGATTGGCCATGAATACATTTACAATCACAATCGAGATTTTAATAATATTTTTTATGCTAATTCTATTGATCATTTTATATAATTTCAAAGCTAGTATTTTAACCGTCAAAACATTACTATTTTGTGGGTTTTTAAGGCATAAAAGCGCGACGCGACACTAGTAGAACAATTTCTATGAAAACTTCGTGGAATTTGTTCTACCAGAATGGTCGACACCATTCTGGTAGAACAAATTCCACGAAGTTTAGATTTTTTGTTTGAGATTGGGAAAAATTCACTATTTGTCCAATAAATTTTACTGTACCTACAGCATAAGAATTTTTACTGTGCTAGCATGGTAATTTTTCCATTAGCACTCAAATGCACTCAGATTATGAGACAGCACAGTCATTTTTCTAAGATTTTTCTCTCCGTGTATGCAGTAGAATTATTGTTCCTAAATCACTGTTTTCTACTGTTTGGGAGGTACTGTTTTGTCGGTTGGGGAGGCCTATGTCACGCAGTGGACGTCGCTGATGGACGATGCTGACTGTTTTTGCTGCATTATTTGCTGTTTTATAGTTTTTTAGAGTTAGCAACGTTGGCTTCAAACATAATCTATGTGTATCAATATGTGTTCTGTGACGCAGTGCAGGGCACACATTTGTTTCGTTTACAATTGCGTTATCGCGCTGAGATTAAACCGCTGGACGTGGTCGTTGTTCCATTAGCATGTGGCCCGTGAAATGCGGAAACCGAAGTCCCATTTGGTAACAAAGCTCTTAAAACCGCCCAAGTGCGAAGAAAAACTCATTAAACAAACTTCTTTTTTGTTTGAATATGTTTAGATATCCATACCCATTATGTCTCGTAGTTTCGCTAGCTGATTTAATACACACAAAAAAAAAAGAAGAAATAAAAAAAAAGAAAAAAGAGAGAAAAAAAGAAGAAAGAGTATTCTATTCTATTCTAAAATAAAAGGAGACAGAGTGAGAGAAAGTCGCATGGAGGCGGTACCACGCCTTTTCCTTAAGTGATGATTTCTACTAGTATACTCCTACCGCAAGCCGTGTTAAGGAACTTCATTGCAAAACACGCAACGAACAAAAAATTCGCACGCCTCGCGGACTTTTGTTGCGTTGTAAGACTCGAGCGCACAAAAAGTTCGTGATCTGCTTTGGGTAGGACGCAGGTAAAGCTCTTTAGTACAAATATTAAAAATTCTTTGGTCGCATCCGCGTGACAGCACAATCTAGTATCAACGTTCATGCCATGGTAAGATATCTGCCAGTCAACAATGTGTGAGCGGGTCCAACTGTCCAGGGTGCGCCCCACGTTCATTTAACCCGTGAGAAGGCGCGCTATGAGCAATTTGCTCACACAAAAATCTAATTCAAAAATTTTTTGTATTTCCCATGCCACACCAATTCAAGCACTTAAGTACCTTCCTAAATATTCACCCCCTCTCCCCTGACGCAATTCTCGATCCGCTCAGTGGCGTTGCGACCGCGCAGCAAGGCGTTTGTGGAGGCCGTGTACCAACGTGCGGCAATTTGCTCATCACGCGCCCAGCAATTACTTTGCACCGAACATGTAAAATACATGTGTTCAGTATGTTTCGAGAGGCACATTAGTGTAGATTTAATGGATGAATAACACTTTTTAGTTTTTGTTATGGAACAGTTTTTATTGTGATTTTTATGAAACGTGCCAAAAAATTAATTAATACTAGGTTGTTTTGTTATTTGCGTTAGAAGTTGCTATTATGTTTAATAGTTTTGATTAAAATACTTGTTTTCTTACTTACTAAACCTTGTGTTATTTATTTAAATACATTATAAACCAATAAATATAGAAACACTAAAAATATAAACATTTATGATAGTGTGAGCAATTTGCTCGCGCGCGCCTACTCGTGTAAGAAAATTAGGCGCGCCTTCTCACGGGTTAAGGTTAGCCAATCACATACAGTGGTGGCCTACTGGTAACGACCGTGACTTACGAGTTGTGGGTGTTGGTAGGCTTGAAACGTGAAAGGCCCTGTCCTTTTTTTAATTAAAGCACGTTAAGCCGTTGGTCCCGGCTGTCATTCGTGGATCTTTGACAGTCGTTATGGGTACTCAGGAGCCCGAAAGTCTGACAAACAGTCTTACCAAGGGATACCGTATTACCCAGTAACTGCGTTGCGGAGTCAGATAGGCAGTCGCTCCATGTAAAATACTGGTATTCAGCTGCATCCGGTTAGACTGGAAGCCGACCCCAACATAGTTGGGAAAAGGCTAGGCAGATGATGATGACCACTGCGCTCAAAACGGCGAAGGAAAACATCGTGAGGAAATCGGCATGTCCTAGAACCAAGAATTTGAAGACATGTGACATCTGCCAACCCGCACTGGACCCGCGTGGCGGATTACGGCCCCCTCTCTCTCACAGAGTGGATGCCTGTGTCCCAACAGTGAGAATATTATTGACTTTCTTTTCTATTTTAATGCACCCCATTACGATTTGGGGGGGGACGACCTATTTCGATTTCTCCAACCATTCATAGGCGAGCTTGTCACCGCTCTCAGTATAGGACTTCTGTTCTCTGTTGTATTGTGGCCGTGGAGGAAGGAAACCGTCGACATAAAGCATACTTTGTACATAGTGTTATTTATAACAAACACTCGCTGTTTCCCGGGGCTTCGTTTGCTGTAGGAACTTCCCGTTTTGAGAGGGTGGGCCAAATAAAAAACTGTTTTACCAAGCAACGCCTAGCTACCATGCCTACCTGCCGGTCGATTCTGTAAAAATCTCACCGTGAAATCATAAGTGAAGTGAGCGCTTAATAGTGTTAATCCCTAGCGAATGACAGCTCACTCCACGCTCACTTCACACAAGCTTTCACGGTGAGATGGTTACAGAATCGCACGGCTGATTAGGGTTTTAGTTGGCGATTTTACTTACTATGAATTGTTCAGAATTCACAGCTTCCCAAAAATCACGCTTAAACATAATCAGCGTATAGTTTTCCCACTGCTGGGACACATGCCACCTCTCTGTGAAAGGGAGTGGGCCGTAATCCACCACGCGGGCCTGGTAGATCTCACATCTCTTGAATTTTTTGGTCCTAGGACGTGCCAGAATCCTCACGATGTTTTCCTTCACCGTTTTGAGAGCTGTGGTAATGAAATAATTTACACAAGGTAAAGCGTCTGGGTTCGAACGCGTTAAGATAGAAGGAAAAAGTTACGCTCGCTCAGTGAACTAGTGTGGTTATCAATGCTGATTCCTTTTTAACCGACTTCAAAAAAAGGAGGAGGTTATCAATTCGACTGTATTTTTTTTTTTTTTTTTTTTTTTTTTTTATGTTTGTTACCTCATAATAACCGACTGGGTGAACCGATTTTCATGATTTTTTTTTTATTTGAAAGCTGGTGCTTCCCGTGTGGTCCCATTGTCACCATTTCAATATCTGATGATGGGATCTTGTAGAAATCGGGGGAACTCTTCAATAAATAACAGCAGATTAACCGCGATTGTTGCTATAGCATATCTAAGCATTGTTTACACCATCACACAACATAATATCACGCCTGTACTCACTAGAAAGGTTATAATTTTTTTTTTATGATAATAATAATTACGCAATCGCACAACATAACATCACGTCTGTACCCTATAAACGCAGATGCAGCTTCCTGTCACTGATATTTACATAGCAAGTGGTGTTTATATGAATTTGATTGGGGTAGATATAACTAAAAAGTGAAAAATAAAAAATTTTATATGTAAAAAAAACAACCGACTTCCAAAAAAACACTACAAAGTGAAAAATAATTTTAATTTCGGAAGTCGGTGTCAAAAAACCAAAATGCGGAACCAACGACACCGACTTCCAAAATTAAAATCATTTTTCACTTTGTAGTGTTTTTTTGGAAGTCGGTTGTTTTTTTTACATATAAAATTTTCTGTATGAAAATACACTCTTTTGCTACACACAGGCTGATTAGATTGCAGGATTTGCGCGAAACATACCTTTAGAAGCATTTATAGCACTGTGTGACCTAAATTAGCACTTAGTCACGCTTTTCTGCGACTTACGTAGTCCAATTTTAAGCTGCTTTTCCACCAGGGATGTGCGAGGATGCGTAGCGAGGGACGTGTTTGTTAAGAACCAATAGAATCACTTGCCTCACCTGCCTCGCTCGGCGCAGTTCTAGTGGAAACGGCTCGGCGGAGCGAGGTTTTTGTACGTTCAAAACAAGGGAAGGATGTGTGCTAGGGATGTGCGCTAGGGATGGACGCGAGCGAAAAAACATCAATCAGTAGAATTTATTACAGCTCTTTTGACATACAGAAGACACACATTAAATATCATCGACTACGTTGAGAATTTTTTACTTTTTTCGCTCGCATCTGTAAAGACCCCGCTACACATCCTCGCGCCACACATTTGCACACTGTTTCGAGCATAGCAACGCATCCTTGCACTACACGTTTGTACACCGTTCAGCGCTAGCACATTTCTGGTGGAAACACACTGTTTCACAGCCTCGCTACGCATCCTCGCACCACCCAGCTACCTCGCACATCGCTGGTGGAAAATCAGCCGTACCCAGCAAAGCGTGACTTAAGCAGGCCTCCGTCACTCCATGTACTTGCGCGCTATAATTACCTACCGCCCGGCCGAGCGATCTCGGGCCGTTTGCGGACCAGATTCAATGCGGTTTTCCCAAGCGAAGAGCACGCACGTTGTTCAATTTTAATCGTTAAATTCATTTGTACATAGGCACATTTTAGCATGCAGCGGTTGGCGACGCGACGTAGTAGGCTATTATAGCAGTAGGTATTGAAAATTTTCTACTGAGCGAAGTATCTGGTAGTAACTATTTAGTAATCTGTGACTTAAGTGAGGGTTTAGGTCACACGAGCTATAAAATAGTATACGATACGTGTGACTTATGAAGTCTATTAAGGCACGCCGCACCACGCCATTTCTTTTACGTTGTCCCCTCCATCTGACATTTGTATTTCCCACCCTGAACAAATAATTCTTAGTAATCTTTAAAGGTAATATACATTATAAACGCGTAAAAGACGCGTCAGACTCGCCAATGACGTAGTACCGCGGAAGCGCGCGCAAGGCCGTCGCGCTTGCTCGTGAGAACAATGCAGTAGCGCTTGAGAAACTTGCTGTATCACGTGTTGGGGCAGAAGGTTTACTTCACACGTACACTGATCGATATCGTCATCAGCACCAGTCAGGTACAAACGTTACCCTATATTAGCAGTCCACTACTGTCGTATGAAAATGGTTGCAAAAAACTGTATAATAATAATTATTTCAGTCAATTCCTCGCACATTTGTGAGACTTCTTCATTTGTCTATTCATTGGCAAAAAACACTCTTTTGCTACACAGAGGCTGATAATACACAGAATACCTGTCTAGAAGGTTAACAATGCCAATCCAAGCACGCTCTAACTACGTACTAAAATGACGTTTCCTGCACAGTATTGGCATAGGTTTCCGCCTAACATCAGATTGGCAGCACGCCAGTTCCGCCACTTATCTATAAATTTGTAAAACTGGCTTCTATTGTCAACCATCTTTTCATGAGCTCCGAGAATGTGTCGATTTCAAAGAGATATTGTTACGGACGTCGTCGCTTCATGATTGTATATGATATAAATTAAGATTAGACATAAGGATGATTAAATAAAAACCATTTGATAGTAGGGAAATTACTAATGTTGACAGAATAGGTTGTTTTACTATCCTGTAGAAGTAAGACGTCAAAGTACGACATTGTAAAGAGGACACGAACACATTCGTACAGGTTTGGACAGGTCGAAACCTGTCCGATCTCCGCCATGATTAAACTCTGAATAACGAAATGTGATTGGTTGAATAAATATATCGTGTTCGCCTCCTCCCACTACTTGCACCCTGTAAAAATGATATATAACCAGGGTGGTTAGTCGCAAAATTGTAGTTCAATAGTTCAGCTGCAGTCGTCTCTTAAAAGTGAAAAGTGAATCAAAAACTGTGAATCAAGAATAAATCAACTTATCATCAAACCAGGTATTTTATTCCTAAGGAAAATACAGTCCACCTTGACAGTTTGGTCCTTCGAGCCGGATTTATTTGGATCATCACTTGCCTGGTAAGTTGAAAATCAAGAAAATAGTGCAGTGTTCCTGTAATTATGAAGACGAGAAGTATTGCGGCGAAAGAAAGTGAGGCGGAATCGGGCTACGACAGCCGACGTCCTCGAACATTCGAAGAACCGCCAAGATCGCCATCAACGGTTGCGTCTGTTTTGCCCCGCGCCCCGCATGAAGTGCCAGTGACCGCACCCCCCGTCACCGCCGCGACGGGAAGGGTTGCGCCGTCGTATGATGGTGCGTCCGCCGCGCTTACCGCACCAGCTCCTCATCGCGTACCGGTGAGTCGAGCAACCGCGATCGCGAGTGTAACAGTGCGTGAAGAACAACTCGCCACTCCAAGCACGTCGCTCCAGTCAAGAATACAGGACTCTGCCAGGACAATGACGGCAAATATGTCGGTAAGAGACACTGCAAGCACGATTAGATCAAGAAGATCCTACAGCAGTGATGTGGCAAGAGTGAAACTAGCAGAATATGAGGCACAAAAAAGAATTGCTGCAATAAGGAACGAGCAATTAGAGATAGAAAAGGCTCTAGTGAACAAGCGGTTCGAATACGAAGTATCGGCGATTGAAGCAGAGGCAGAGGCTCGCGAAGAGGGCTCCGGACATAGGAGTGAAGACAGGGTGGATGAGTGGCTGCAAAGTATTGACCAAGGCCACCCACCAGTCACCGAACAAAGAACTCAGCCGCCGCATCCCACCGCCCAAGAAACCGCTGCAGAGCCGAACACATGTGTCGACGCTACAACTCCTGCCATGCCACGAAGGAGACAACGTTCGACCTCACGTTCGCCCACAAGAGGGGAACGTCGAGTAGGAAGAGGTATCGAACAATTGGCCGACACGCTAGACAAAATGATGCGTGTACGCCCGCCGCCACGACAAGTGACAGAACTACCCTTGTTCACCGGAGCGGCTACGGAATGGCTACCATTTAAGGCAGCTTATGAAGACTCATCAAGTGTCTACAAATTCACCGCAATGGAAAACCTAGCAAGACTGAGGAACTGCATCAGAGGTCCAGCAAGGGAAACTATTTCTGCGCTATTGTATTCTGCTTCTGACCCGCGAACAATTATGAAAACGCTGGAACAGTACTATGGAAGGCCGGAGATATTAATGGACCACGTGATGGAAGACATAAAGAAGTTACCTCGACTTACTAGTGTAGCAAGTGAACTGAACTCCTTCGCGGTGAAACTACAAAACATAGTATGTGTGCTATCCAACGTGGACAATCGTGGATACCTGTGTAACCCTATGTTAGTGCGTGAAATCGTAGAAAAATTAAGCCCGCACGTGAAAGCAAGATGGTGTGACTACGCTTCTGAGGCTGTGGAAACATCAGGTGAGCCTGAAATTATGCTATTGTCTCGATTCCTGATGAGAGAGGCTGACCGTGCCATGAGGTACGCCTTCACAAACCCGACGCCCACGCCCGCACCGAAGAGAGAAATGAAAAATGTGGTGCAAGCTAGTACTAAAAGAAAAGCGGGCCGAGAGGTCATCTACACCACATCAGAAAAGGAAGGAGAGAAGAAACGGGTATGTTTGTGTTGTGGTGGTGACCATGAAGTACCTAAGTGCGCCAAATTTTTAAAAATGAGTGTCGACGACAGATGGAATTGGGCACGAACAGAAAAGGTATGTTTTAAATGTGTTACTAATCGCCATCGACGAGAGCACTGCCGAGCTAAACGATGCGGCAAAGAGACATGCACCCGCCCGCATCACGCGTTGCTTCACAAAGACATAAGAGAGGTGTCGCAACAAAAAGAAGAAGCAACGGATGTCAAACCCGTAGCAGAGTCCGTGATGTCTGTCTCAGCAAAAGGTAATGCACCACATCGTGTACTTTTAAAGATGTGCCCCGTCATCTTGTATGGACCAGGTGGTCAAGTGAGCACATTCGCGCTAATGGACGAAGGATCGACGACCTCACTCATCGATGAAGATTTAACACGCCGTATCCAAGTAAGAGGGCCAGTCTCTACACTTAGAATACAAGGAGTGACCTCACAGCCACACGAAGAACATAGTCAAGAGGTTAAGCTGCAAATTCGTGGCCAGAACGGGAACCTCCAGGAGTTACGCGCACGAACAATAAAGGATCTGCGACTTCATGGTCAGACAGTGGATAGATCGATATTAACTAAATATCCACATCTTCGAGACATACAACAGGATGCATTCTTTGAGGAAGCCACACCAAAAATATTGATAGGTGCGGACAATTGGCACTTGATTGTGACTCGAAAATTACGCATGGGCAAGAAGAACGAGCCTGCGGCCTCATATACCCAACTGGGATGGGTAATCCATGGAACAGCGCCGCGCTCAATGTTGACTCAAAAGGAGGGTCAACTAGTGCTTCACATCTACGACGTGTCTGCAAAGAGACAGACAGAAGATGTACGGCGCGTAGAAGAAATAGTGAAAGCACACTTCAGAATTGATGCCCTAGGAGTCTCCCTGGCGAAGAAAGTCAGACCGGAAGATCAAAAGGCAATCGACGTGGTCCAACGAACAATGAAGAAGGTTGGTGAACACTTCGAAGTAGGTCTGCCATGGCGAGACGAAGACGCTCCGATGCCTAATAATTATCACTGTGCCTTGAAGAGACTAAAAATGATGGAAAAGAAGATGGATTCTTCTCCAGACTTCGCAGCACAGTATCGCGCTCAAGTAAAGAACCTCCTCGATAAAGGCTACGCTCAAGAGTGCGATGGACAAGAGGCAGAAAACAAGAAAATATGGTATCTGCCACACTTTCCGGTCGTGAATCCTAACAAGCCGGGAAAGATGCGGTTGGTTTTTGACGCGGCACACCGATACAGCGGAGTGTGCCTCAATGACCACTTACTAGAGGGACCTGACCTCTTGAGATCGCTACCAGGAATCCTCTTCAGATTCAGAGAACGTCAGGTAGCCGTGACAGCAGATATTCAGGAGATGTTCCTCCAAGTAAAAATAAGACCACAAGACCAAGCAGCTCAAATGTTTCTCTGGCGAGATGAAGAGCGTGAGAAGCCACCGAAGAAGTACAAGATGGTATCAATGATCTTCGGGGCCTCGTGCTCACCATTCATCGCGCACTCAGTGAGAGACGCCAACGCGAGGCTTTACGCACAAACATACCCCAACGCTGTGCAAGCAATAACATCGAGCCACTACATGGACGACTACGTCGATAGCTTCACGACAGAAGAAGAAGCCATAAGAACAGCACAAGAGGTCATGAAGATACATCAAAACGCACACTTCAACCTCCGCGGATGGTGCTCTAACAAACCCAATGTAGTGGACAGCGTGATTACAGAAAAACGAGGGCTCAATGCCGAAGTGAAGCTTGGTCAGAGACAGGAAAACTCTGATAAGACGCTCGGCTTGCTCTGGCATACAGAACGAGATGAGTTAGGCTTCAACACAGGACTTAGCCGTCTAGCACCCGAAGTAAAGATGAGAGACAGAGCACCGACGAAAAGGGAAGCCCTCGGAGCAGTGATGGCCGTCTATGATCCCCTCGGTCTCATCAGCCATTTTACTATCACTGGTAAAATTATACTACAGAACTTATGGAGACACGGAGTGGGATGGGATGAAGCAATTCCCGAAGAAGACTTACAACATTTCGAGGAATGGCTTCAAAGTCTAAGCGTGGCAACGAAACTACGCGTCCCAAGGTGCTACGGGAAGAGCTCGGAAGACGAAATAGAGCTCCATGTTTTCTGCGACGCGAGCGAGCAAGCGTACGCAGCAACTGCCTATTGGAGGATCCTGAAACCAAATGGAAGAGTGACAGTGAGCCTGGTTGCGGCAAAAGCAAGGGTCGCACCATTAAAACCAGTAACCGTCCCTCGACTCGAACTCCAAGCAGCAGTAATCGGCGCACGATTAGCAGAAACAATCACAAGGGAACATCGAGACAAACCCAAAAGCGTGACGTATTGGACAGACTCACAAACAGTCCTACGTTGGATTGAAAAAGATGCCATCAAGTACACACCCTTCGTGGCACATCGCTTGGGTGAAATAGCAGAACTGACCGACGTCAGTCAATGGAGATGGGTGCCCACAGAACAAAATGTGGCAGACGATGCGACGCGCCCTAATTATAAACTACAGATGAAACCAGAAGATAGATGGTTCATCGGACCTAAGTTTCTATACAACAATGAAGACCTCTGGCCGAAAGAGAAAGCCAAGAAAGAAGACCAGGAAGAAGAAGTGACCTACGTGGTCACAGAAACTGAAAAGAAACACGCTTCTTATCTGCCCGACATAAGCAGATTCTCCTCTTATGAGAAGCTAATACGAACTACAGCGGTACTCTTTCTCTTCAAGGAAAAGTGCAAAAGCCGAGCCAGCCAGATGACAGTCGACCTGATAGAAAAGGCCGAGAAGACATGGATAAAACAAGCGCAGCTCGACGACTACGCAGAAGAGACAAAACTATTGGAAAAAGGAAGACCAGTGCCCAAATCCAGTAGCCTGTATAAACTGGACCCTTATCTGGAAAACCAGATTCTCAAGGTAAGAGGGAGGATCGGGCACGCTGCAGTTCCAGACACGAAGAAGATGCCTATCATCTTACACGGCAGACACCCATTTACCAGACTACTAGTAGAAGACGCCCATCGAAGAGCCGGCCATGCAAATAATGAACGCGTGGTCAATGACCTAAGACAAAAATATTGGGTGGTCAATCTACGCCCTACAGTAAGAGCCATAGCGCAGCGATGCCAACTCTGTCGCATCAGAAGAGCGACACCTGTAAAACCGGTCACCGGAAACCTACCGATGGAACGACTAGAAAAGACACAGCGACCCTTCACTCACTGCGGAATCGACTATTTTGGGCCAATGACAGTGGTCATAGGAAGAAGACATGAGAAACGCTGGGGAGCACTATTCACCTGCCTGGAGATTAGGGCAGTCCATCTGGAACTAGTGGCAAGTCTGTCCACCGACTCGGCAATAATGGCCATAAGGAGAATGGCAGCAAGACGAGGATGGCCCCGAGTCATGTACTCGGATAACGGCACCAATTTCCGAGGGGCAGACACGGAGCTACGAACGGCTTATGAAAAATGGGCCAAAGAATTCCCTCACTTCGGGCTCTCACACCGAATGAAGTGGAAGTTCATTCCACCAGGGGCGCCGCATATGGGGGGAGCGTGGGAACGATTAGTACGCTCTGTCAAAACGGCGCTAGGAGCGACACTATATCAGCGGGCGCTAAAAGAAGAAGTGCTGCTGACCGTAATGATAGAGGCCGAATACTCTATAAACTCTCGGCCTCTCACTCACGTTTCCGTTGATCCTAAGGATCCGGAGGCGTTAACTCCGAACCACTTCCTTATCGGGACCTCCTCAGGCCTTCCTCACACTGGGCCTTGCGAGGAGGCCAGCCGTAAGCAATGGAGAGCTGCCCAAGCGCTCGCCGACCATTTCTGGCGGCGCTGGGTAAATGAATACCTGCCGACGCTCGTGCCCAGGGGGGCATCCGACGACCAACGACGACCTCTACGTGTTGGTGACCTGGTTGTCATCATCGATCCCACATTGCCACGAGGAACGTGGCCCCGAGGCGTCGTGGAGACTACGTACGTCGGTCCAGACGGCAAGGTGCGATCAGCCGACGTCAGGACTACGGTGGGCATCCTTCGGCGACCCACGACGAAGCTCGCCGTCCTCTGCGTGGAAGATAAGGCTACGGTAGCCCTGCGCCGGGGGGAGGATGTTACGGACGTCGTCGCTTCATGATTGTATATGATATAAATTAAGATTAGACATAAGGATGATTAAATAAAAACCATTTGATAGTAGGGAAATTACTAATGTTGACAGAATAGGTTGTTTTACTATCCTGTAGAAGTAAGACGTCAAAGTACGACATTGTAAAGAGGACACGAACACATTCGTACAGGTTTGGACAGGTCGAAACCTGTCCGATCTCCGCCATGATTAAACTCTGAATAACGAAATGTGATTGGTTGAATAAATATATCGTGTTCGCCTCCTCCCACTACTTGCACCCTGTAAAAATGATATATAACCAGGGTGGTTAGTCGCAAAATTGTAGTTCAATAGTTCAGCTGCAGTCGTCTCTTAAAAGTTAAAAGTGAATCAAAAACTGTGAATCAAGAATAAATCAACTTATCATCAAACCAGGTATTTTATTCCTAAGGAAAATACAGTCCACCTTGACAGATATCTTGATTTAAAAGAGTGTCCTTGGAGTTTCTTGCCCGTTCTTCTCCATAGGCACGGATCGAGGGGTCTCGGTATGTGAAGATGGTCACCCGTCCACGGACCTACCGCGGCAAGCGGAGCTTAACCTCATCGATTGATTCATGCGGCGGTTATTACTTAGCCACGAGCGCCACGCCCACCACTGCTCTCGAAATGGTGAAGGAAAATATCGTGTCGGAACCGGCATGTCCTAGAACTGAAAATTCGAAGACTTGTGACATCTACCAACCCGCACTGGGCCCGCGTGGTGGATAACGGCCCACTTCCTCATACAGAGAGGAGGCCTGTCCCAGCATCATCATCATCTGCCCAGCCTTTTCCCAACTATGTTGGGGTCGGCTTCCAGTCTAACCGGATGCAGCTGAATACCAGTATTTTACATGGAGCGACTGCCTATCTGACCTCCACAATCCAGTTACTGGGTAATACGATTCTGTGGAAACGCACCCTAATTCAAAGCTTCTCAAACACTAGTTGTATACTTCAACTACGCAACAAGTGCCTCGAAGCGAAACCTAACATAATAGGTTACGGTAAGGTTACCTAACACTTCGTTCAAGACCGGCGCCTCATTATGGACCAATACCTGTATTAATTAGTATTCAATACTTACTGTAATGGTGAGTCCACACGATAAAGACGTCTATAGAATTTTGTCTGTGTAACAAAGCACACGGAAAGAAAAATCTTAGAAAAATGACTGGGCTGTCTCATAATCTGAGTGCATTTGAGTGGTAATGGAAAAATTACACAATAAAAAATCTTATGCTGTACAGTAACATTTATTGGACAAATAGTGATTTTTTCCCAATCTCACTCAGAAAATTTTGTGTAGATGTCACTTGCACTCACTTTACAGTGCCGAGCACAGTAATTTTTCTAAGAATTTTCTCTCCGTGCAGTACAGCCAAATGTCGGTGCGTTAGAAAAGTCGGATTCTTGACTGCGTGAACATTTTTACTCGGACTTCATAGTTTGTACAGTGTACGTGCAGAATTCCTCATGGATACCCTACGTCTGGGCAGAACGGAGGGTTATGTTGGACTCCTACTGACTAAAACACAGCTGTTTTCAATTTCAATTCAATTCAATTTATTCAGGAACAATTAACACTGTGTTTGAAATCATTAAAATTATAAAACTAACACATTCATAATACATTAAATCATAGAAATGAAATACAAAATCAAAAGTCATTTATTCAAACTGGCTGAGAATTAGCACTTTTCGAACGTCAAAATGACAAAAGACATTCCCCCAAAACGCCCGCCCTTCACCACTTCCTAGTGCTTTCGCTGGGGAGAAGAAGTGGCGCAACAAACTCAATAAATATTCGTTACTGTATTTTGAACTTTATTTCGACAGACGTAAAGTTCTTAATGCAAAATTGACAACTTAGACTCGTGTTTAACGTCAGTTTTTGTAATAAGAACTTTAACTTTGTCAGATTATAGTTTTTTTCAAAATGGCGGCCACGCATGATACCAATAAAGCTATTGATTTACATAGGTTCCATGGGTGGCCGCCATTATGAAAAAATAAAAAAAAACCTGATGGCGGACAGGTAGGTATGCCACGGTCCTTCAAAGTCTAAAGAAAAGCCTTGTTTTGAAACAAAGCCGTGTGTGTCGGTATAGGAAGCCCTAGCATTTGAGGCGATGACTTTGGGTGTCGGACGCAATGCAGTGACGCATAGTCTCATAGGACACTCCTATATGTACGTGAGTTATGTGTGAAGGTTACTGCTTGATGTGAGGTGGTTTATTTGTCAGTTTTATCATTTAACTAGCTTTTGGCCGCGACTTGGTTCGCGTGGAAGTCGTAAGACACCAATCTATCACACTAATATTATAAAGGCGTGTGTAATATTATAAAGGTTTGTGTGTGTATGTTTGTTACTTCTTCACGCTCAAACGGCTGGACCAATTTGGATGAAATTTGGCACACAAATAGTTTATAACCAAGATTAACACATGGAATACTTTTTATTCCGATATTCCTACGGGATCGAGACTTATGCGGGTGAAACCGCGGGCCCAGCTAGTACTAATATAAAAGCATCTGAGCCGCGCAGGATGGTACCTCATTGACATAGGCATGTCATAGTTCGGCTCTCCTCGGTAATGCTCGGTTCTCGTCGGGTGACCGCCCTCGGCCCCCGAACATAAGCGTCGCGCATCGCATCGCCCGCTCGTGCTGTTACCATTGAGGTAATATGTACTACGTACGCTGTTACAGCGTTTTTCTCAGCGCTCTTTTTGACTTATTTTCTTTTTACTCGGCGTTATGGTTGTAGCATGATGTTAAAGCCTATACAACATTATTTTTAGTACATTGCAAACCTGAATATAGTTTGTTCAGAATAAGTAACTGAATCGATTCCAATAATTTTTACACCATGTTATATTTTGTCCCAAAAATATTTAATAAAGGTTACAAGTAGGACACCGAGCGACACTAAGTACATATCCGCGATCATATGCGCACAACACAGGTCACGGCCTGTCGGCCGGCGGCGCGTGGTAAGTGGTAAGCATCTTTTTGAATGGACAAGCAGGCAACATAACAAGGTTATGTGATTTTTCATGGGACAGTTTTGAAATTTTGGACGTAAATTCTTTACATAAAAATCGCCTCGTCATCTCGGTAGTCATGAACAAGCACCTTATTGTAAGGAATAATGTTCTTCGTTTGAGCAAATGTGAGCAAGCGTTTCAAAAAAATAAAAACAAACCTTCTACCTTAAAGAAAAGGCTCATATTCGTTTGAAACATTAACTTTACAAGGGCTGATTTTTCAATCGACAGATAATTTTTATTCGTCGAATAAAATTGACGTCTGACAGATTTTGTATCGAAGAACTGTCAAAAATTCAAAATAATTCCTCGGGTAGAATTTTGACGTTAGAAAAATCAGCCTTAACAAAATAAAGTCACAAGTGCGATCTGTGAATCTTGCCCTAAGACGTCACCCACGTTATCGTGACCCATCTTGATTGCATAGTAAAGTGTTTAGTTTTTAACAGCAGTTTGTAAAGTCTACTCCGTCAACTTCCGGGACGCCCCCTCCGTGTCACGGCTTTTTATAATGAGTAGATAATGCGAATTGATAAACTCGTTTCCTCGTTCGGTGGTGGTGTCAGCGACATCCACCATTACGGTCTGATGCCAATCAAATCATTTTCATACAAAATAAATGATTCGTATTTTACACGGCATGAATATATCTATACTGTATGTTTTTTTACATGCTCCAAATTTTTTTAGGGTGTTCTACTCGTGACTATGAACAACATTCACTATGGGTCCAACTCTGAAATCACGATAAAAAAAAATCTGCTGTTTAATACAAAAGTTCAATACCTACTTGACCAAAATGTATGAAACAGCAGATATTTTTTCGTGATCTCAGAGTTGGTTCCATAGTGAAAGTTGTTCATATTCTTGGGTATAACATCCTGTTTAAATTTGGAGACGGTAAAAAAAAAACATCCAAGCTGACAGTGATTCAAATACCGTCTGCATTTGACCATCCGGAACTTCCAAAGCCTGTATCATCTACTTACTAGTCTATTATAGGATAGCAATAAGTATGTCCAATTATTTTCTTCTCCTTTTCATGTAGCTGGTACCAATCTTTGACCTTTCAAAAATTTTTGATATGACGATGAAAATAATTTTTTGATGCTTCTGTGGCGGCATCTACATCGCCACATGCGAACTACGCATCATACTGACGTCACGCAACATCCCGCATTGCCCAAGCATAGTTCACCGTGCGACTAGCCTAAATACAACGTCTTGACATCAATCGTCGGGCAGTAGCCCACCAGACTGAGAATAGTCGTTATGAAATGAAATACACGAAACACCTCTATAGAAGATTCATTTTCGAAGCTTTTATTGCTAACCAAATAATCCTGCCAAATTAGTCGCATATATGTCACCTTATAACACAATAGGGGTTGTTTATTTATTACGTAAGAAAAATTTTACCACTTTCTGAACCCTCCTCCCCCTACGTAAGAAAAAATAAGACCTGCTAGAACCCCATCCGCGCCTTTCAATCTTACGTAAGATCAGCATCTACCAAAACTGTAGAGAAAAAGTAGCAAAAAAATTCAAAACTTATATTTTTATCTTACTTTTGTGATCTTACGTAAGAACAATCTAAACCCCTCCCACCCACGTAAGAAAAAATAAGACTTGTTCTGACCCCCTCCCTCCTCAAATCGTCTTACGTAATAAGTGAACAGCCCCATACCCCTTTGACAGCATTGTACCAATTTGCTGTCCTACTAATTCCCCACAACTGCCCCACTTAACTCAGTAATTAGGAAACGCACAACAAAGCAGCTGAGAGCGAAACCATTGTTAACGCAGACTCCATTTTGTTAAGCCGAAAACCGACACGCTTCGCGCCGACGCGGAAAAAGAAAGCGAGTTTGTATCAATGCAAATTGACTGGCTTGAGTCATGGTCGTGGTTTTAGCGAGGTTTTTGTAAAGCGGTTCTGTTGTTTGGCAAATTTTGAGGTTTGAAGAGCACTGTTGTACAGTACAGGGTCGTAAATATGGCTAGCTAGTTTTTGGGAAAGTTGGGCTCTGTAAAATCAAAATCCATCATCATCTGCCTAGCCTTTTCCCAACTATGTTGGGGTCGGCTTCCAGTCTAACCGGATGCAGCTCAATACCAGTATTTTACATAGAGCGACTGCCTATCTGATCTCCACAACCCAGTTACTGAGTAATACGATACCCCTAGGTAAGACTGGTTGTCAGACTTTCGGGCTTCTGACTACCCGTAACGACTGTCAAAGATCTACGAATGACAGCCGGGACCAACGGCTTAACGTGCTTTCCGAGGCACGGAGGAGTCCCGGTATGTAAAGATGGTCACCCATCCCCAGACCAACCGCGGCAAGCGTAGCTTAACCTGATCGATCGACCTGTGCGGCTGTTATTATTTAGCCACGGGCCCCTCCAAAAAATCATTCCTCCTGTAAAATCAAAATCCAATTATTCAAATTAGGCTCAGAATCAACACACTATTCGCACGTCAAAATTATATAAGACATTCCACCAAAACACCCGCTCTTCACCACTTCCTAGTACTTTCGCCGGGCCGAGTATTGAAAGCCACTGCTTTCGATGCTCTAAATATTCTATTCCTTCTTTCCTTCCTGCTTCATTTGTAGGCGGTGGGCAAAATAAGGCTGTAGGAGTACAATCTATTCCGTGAAAAAAAAATCCACTTTGGCATTTCCAGGGTTTAAGCCCACTATCTAAGAATCATTATCATCTAAGCTCATTAATTCTAGAATATCAATGGTGTAATTCGTAAGCCTTTTGGCGCGTATAAACTCTAGCTACGCGAATGTGTGTCAGCGCACGCGCAAGTGTTACAAGGTTGTCGTCAGCGCGACGCCTACGAAACTGCCTTTGTTTACCGTTTGATATACTATTGTTTGTAATTATAGAAGCTTAATCAAAATCTATGGTGGGTGGGAGATGAGGAGCTCATTAATTTTAGTTGTCTTCCAAAATGGGTCTTGAAAAAAATTAAGGTAGATTTGGGTGGTCTACCGATTGTGCTGTTAGATTCTATGTTTGCATTGTTGTGTGGTTTCTCTTTTTGTCTTCTTGTGGGTGTTATTCAATAAAAGTGGGAACTAACTATTTCATAATTATGGGTAGAAAGAAAGGAAGAAAAATAGACTCCTGCGAGGCCAAAAGGCTCCTGTCTCAGTATAATGCTGCGATGTTTAAAAAATAAATACTGCAGAGCTGGAATTCTGATAGCCCCCGCTGTGATACCACGGACAACCCTACGGACATCTAAAAATCCCACTATGGTGTGTAAGTCATGCCGGGCGCCCATTGGCGGCACGTCATGGCAAGGTATTTTTAGGCGACGAATAAAAATATAACTAAATAGTATGGCAATAAAGTTAAAATTTCAATGTTAGCGGTCGTAAGAACAAAAACAATACGGCGGTATGCTTAGGCTTGCCGTGTCGGCAGCCTGCGGAACGCTTCGGCATCCCTCGGAACGCTTTGGCAGTCTTCGGGATACCGCGGCAAGACAGCGCCCGCCCGAACCCCGCGGCCCCGCGCGTAGCTTTATTAGTAAGGACGCCTCGGCATGCCTAAGGACACTTCAGTATGCTTAAGGACGTCGCGGCATATTTAAGGATACCACAACATTGTTACCGCCAGTGTGCGCTTACATGTACCCTGGTAAAAAATACGGGCCGAGATTACGCCGAAAACAGGCCGAGGTAGTGAACAAAACGCCGAAAACACGCCGACACGCCGAAAATAGGCCGAAATGAGACCGAAATCACACCGAAAATGATTTTTACCTGGGCAGGGAAGCCGAAGGATCCCGTGCCGTGCCGTGCCGCCAACGTGCGCTGGGCCTAAAGGTCTGGCACTGATGTGGTACTAGATGCGGTCACCAGTCATTTTTCCATTTTGGAAAAGGCGCCGGAAGGTATTATTTTTAAGACTGCCTTTGGTAATGCCCTTGACATAAGATTATAAGCAAGACACAGTATATTATTTTTAATACCATCTTTCGGCAGAGTCCAGGAGTCTTAAAATGATCATCATAATAGACAAGACCGAAGGAAAACATCGTGAGAAAACCGGCGTGTCCTAGAACCAAAAATTCGAAGACATGTGACATCTACCATCCCGCACTGGTCCCGCGCGGTTAATTACGCCCCACTCCCTCTCACAGAGAGGAGGCCTGTGGGGACTGCTGGGACGCAGTAGTAACATTTTAGGCTGATTATACATAATACACAAGCCTGTCTATGAATCGAGTCAGATAGGAAAGGGAAACGAGGTAACAATGATTTGTACCAATAAACATTTACTCCATTATAGAACCTATTGAACATTTTCGCGCAAAACACAAGTCCTATCATTATTCATCTGTGACTAACGGAGGCTGTAAGTAGGTCGTGGTATTTCTCAATTCATCAAGTGGACCGCCAATGACCTGACCTTGACCACGCTACGAGGACAATACTCAGGCACGATCACTTGCGTAGCGACACGTAGCGCTACGGTACTACGACAGACCGAGTAGATGTTGCTACGGAATATCTAGGTTTGATAGAACCAAAATTATTGTGCAAGCGGTTGTGTTGAAGTATCATCATCATCTGCCTAGCCTTTTCCCAACTATGTGGGGGTCGGCTTCCAGTCTAACCGGATGCAGCTGAATACCAGTATTTTGCATGGATCGACTGCCTATCTGACCTCACTCCTGAACCCAGTTACTGGGTAATTCCCCTTGGTAAGACTGGTTGTTAGACTTGTCTCGGAAAGCATAATTATTCAGCCGTTGGTCCCGGCTGTCATTCGCTCCTTACGGATAGTAAGTAGCCGCGAAAATCTGACAACCAGTCTTACCAAGGGGTATCGTGATATCAAGTAACTGTGTTGTAGAGTTCAGATAGGCAGTCGCTTCATGAGAAATACTGGTATTCAGCTGCGTCCAATGGGACTGGAAGCCGACCCTAACATAGTTGAGAAAAGGCTAAAGTTGACGCAAAAACTGTTTTGTCTTCCATTCGCTCCTGTCAACCGTCACGCTATAATTCACTCATTTCCCTTATAACACTTCGTTGTTTAATCATATCGTTTCTCACAGTGTCAATAATTGTTCTGTGTATCCTGACCCGTTGCAAACTGACCTGCCTGACTACCTTGGAAACAGGCAGTAGCACTAAACAGACTCAGATGATGATGCCGTTACGCTACTGGCATAAAGAAGATTTGTGTAGTGAATCTTTGGTCGTGCTTTAAATCATGACACGCGGAATTATTATTGAATTAGTATTACGTAGCCAGGTACGAGATAAAGTTGGATACTGATCGGCAGTTGGCAATATAGCAACGTTATGCTCTGTAGGCGGAGGCCCGTACTTCACAATTACATGTCTACTCTGATTCATATTGACATGTTTAACTCAATGACGTTTATACAACGTGTAATGTTAAATGCGCAAAACCTGAAAATAGTTTGATCAGAATAACGAGCAGAGTTAATTGAACCACTTTTTAATATAGGCCACATTTTTCAAAAAATCTTCATCAAAAACATTGCCGTGTCTATTTATTAATAGGTCAAGCAAGCCAATGTCAGCGCGGCGCAGCGGCCCGGTGACGACTCCTCCCTCGGTAAGGCGTCGTTGCAGACGCAAGAAACGATCAGAATGGCCAGTAAAACTAAAACAGCACATAAAACCTTTACAATTTTTAAAATTACTTATTTTCTCTCTGAAATAGGTCAATTGAATTAAAAATCAGTTGGGGTGTCTGAGGTTTTGCGCATTTAACGTTACACGTTGTAGACGTTTATTGGTTTCTCTTCCTAACCCTCATATTTTCGATTGTCTTCAAAATTTTTTCTGGCTATGTTTGCTTTTCGGTGTTTAGGTTTTATTTTTATTGCTGAATTTACCCGCTCTTTACCTCGATCACGCCTGACGGAAAGCGATGGATGAGATCTATTATGGAACGAGCATGTCCAGAAGATGACTGTTCACTCTTGCTTTGAAGGCAAATGTGGAAGGGAACACAGACGTTGGTAGAGTGTTCCACACTTTAGCTGAGCGCATAATAAATGTGGAGAAACGCTAATACGACCTGATCGGGATATTAACCAAGTGTGTGTATACCCTGCAGTACGTCTTCTCCGGTAGTGAAAGCTGATGTTGTTTCGCTTTTTTTTTTCTGTAGGATTTTGCTAGTTTTCGGCATACCAATTTGCTGGCTATGTTTTTGTCAGACTGGGTCGGTGATTTCGCCATTTTGGTTTATTAGGAGACACTCAGACCGAGTGTGTTTTAAAGAAGTGTTGTTAAATCCTGTCTGTTAGACCTAGCTATACCCAGGCATGAGAAAAAAGTCTAGTTTTAAGATAGTTTTGTTAGTACCATCCTTTTTCTAGTGTACGAGAGAGAAATAGCTCAGGACAAATAGCATCATCCCTGTCTCTCAACGGTATAATTTTGGCTGAAATGCGTCCCATGAGTCAATTTTTCCCGTGAGTGTGTTTAGGTCATTGGCTCTTAGAAAACTCGACATTGAAGCGTACCAGCCAGTAAACTGACGTCAGAACAAACATCAAGATTGCAATGCCATCGCTCGTTATACATCGCAACAAAGAAAGTACATATTTACCTGTAAGTATATCACCATAAATAGGTACACGCAGTCATACCAAACGTGAACATGACGTCACGGATACAGACTCGAAACAACGCACCAAGTAACATTCCCAATTCGAAACTAAATATATAATCGCAACAGTCAACACAAACTTGTGTACTAGACTACAGACGGTTTGTAGATGTGTTGTGTTATATCTATACGTAGGGATGTATGTGTGAGTAAGTTTACAAACAGAACACACATGGGCAAAGTTCACACGTGCGAGCGTCGCGTGGCGTTGTACTGTTGTACACACTACTTTAAATGTTACGTCAGAGTATTGGATGTTGCCTTGCGTTTTAAAAAGTTGTAAGTATGGATGGAAGTATACCGCGGGAAATCGTGAATTCAAGATGGCGTTTTCGTTTTTGTTTTATGAAGTTAACGTTCGTAACGTTAACTTCTCGGCTGTTTCTCGCAGGGTGGGAGGGGTAGGTGATTTGATAAACCCGGATTTAACCTTTTATGGGGCAGAAGATCTTGACTTGTATGTTAAAAATAAAACACTGGGATATTAATTGACATTTTTATGGTAGGTACTTTGCATTTGAAAAACTATTTTGGTCTTTATTCCAAGAGCTTTATTGCTGCATTTGTCTAACGTTTAGTTCAGCCGCGAAGATTAAAAATGTATGGGTATCCAATATACGGACAGAGCCCCATAAAGGGTTAACAACTTCGGTTGCTACTGAGATTTTTTTTTTTTTAAAAGGCTCAGTAACCCTTTGCCCGACATGGATGAGGTCAGCATTCGTATTTTCGACGTTATTGCCTGAATAATAAGGGCGTGTGCTTATGACCATACGATAGAAGTGAAAACTTACGACTGCAGTCCAGTATACGCGATACAGCGCCGAGTATACGCGATTCAGCGTCATCGACCGACTGGAGCCGAGTATACCCGATTCAGCGTCGCCGACCCGAGCGGGACGGTTCGGGCTATCTTAAGGCCGGATACTGCAAACAGGATGCTTGTGTGAATATGTATATTTAAACACGTACACTACTAATCGGGATCCTGCAAAAAACGGGATCTTACCGTGGGAAAGGGCCCTTAATCCGTCAACGATGATAAGGGCCCGTCCGTAAGGGACTTTTTCGGACAAACAAAAACACATCGAGAGTAGAGACAACTGTCAAATCGTGGTGTCATTCAGGGCTCTGAACCGGTTTAAAAAGAGCGGTTAATTTCGATGAAATACCGGTAAATATATCGTTCCCTCATTAACCGGTTAAACAAGTGAACTGTTCCTATGTAACCCAAATGACAAAGGTTACCGGTTACATAAGCACAAACGGTTTTGACACCCAAATTAACCGGTTAATTCCGTAAGTCGTAAATATTTTTCGTCTACTTTTTTAACACTTCCAACAAGTTATAGTGACATTAGTACACTTAGTACCCCAGAAAACATTAGGAAAAAAAATGTTTGATCTGAGGACGTCAAATACAACCGGAGAACTTAAATGGTGCGGGTAGATTCATGTTGCGACTTGCTTAGTTAGGGGGCGGGGGGTGTTTAACCCGTGAGAAGGCGCGCTATGAGCAATTTGCTCACACAAAAATCTAATTCAAAAATTTTTTGTCTTTCCCATGCCATACCAATTCAAGCACTTAAGTACCTTCCTAAATATTCATCCCCTCTCCCCTGACGCAATTCTCGATCCGCTCAGTGGCGTTGCGACCGCGCAGCAAGGCGTTTGTGGAGGCCGTGTACCAACGTGCGGCAATTTGCTCATCACGCGCCCAGCAATTACTTTGCACCGAACATGTAAAATACATGTGTTCAGTGTGTTTCGAGAGGCACATTAGTGTAGATTTAATGAATGAATAACACTTTTTAGTTTTTGTTATGGAACAGTTTTTATTGTGATTTTTATGAAACGTGCCAAAAAAATTAATTAATACTAGGTTGTTTTGTTATTTGCGTTAGAAGTTGCTATTATGTTCAATAGTTTTGATTAAAATACTTGTTTTCTTACTTACTAAACCTTATGTTATTTATTTAAATACATTATAAGCCAATAAATATAGAAACACTAAAAATATAAACATTTTATGATAGTGTGAGCAATTTGCTCGCACGCGCCTACTCGTGTAAGAAAATTAGGCGCGCCTTCTCACGGGTTAACCGGTTAATTTTCACTTTCAAAACCAAAATTCATGAAAAACCGGTTTCCCGCAAAAACCGGTAAAGTGCAAACCTTAACCTAAATCGATTTCGGTTTGGGGTCAATGACCGTAACCGGTTAAGAATTTCAACCGGTTTCCGAGCCCTGGTGTCATTTGGTGTCATTCATCCTTAGGTAGGGCCCCAAACTAATGTTACGTCCGTAGGTGATACGGAGTACGCTTCGCCAGTAACTTACACTTTTGTCATATTTAACGGAAATCCGACAGAGATATAAACCACTCGTGAAGACTATTTAAACGTTGTTCGCTTAATCGATGATTCGTAAAATGCCATAGAACTATGAAATGTCGAGAGCCACGCCTCCTCGCCGACCAATAGAACGTTATTCGGAATGAACTTGAAACAAATGGCTACTCAGTTACTAGGAGCGTGAAACAGAGTACAACATGTAGATCAAGAACTCACGAAGGTCGGGGCCTGAAGGTCACGTGGTTTTGTAAGACATCGGCTGTCGTAGATGTCGAGTATCGCTTAAGATTTTACTGTACCGAAGTTTTTAGAGAGCAGTGGTGGCCGTGGCTAAATAATAACGGCCGCACAGGTCGATCGATCAGGTTATGCTACGCTTGCTGCGGTTGGTCTGTGGGTGGGTGACCATCTTTACATACCGAGACCCCTCCGTGCCTCGGAAAGCGCGTTAAGCCGTTGGTCCCGGCTGTCATTCGTAGATCTATGACAGTCGTTACGGGTAGTCAGAAGCCCGAAAGTCTGACAACCAGTCTTACCTAGGGGTATCGTATTACCCAGTAACTGGGTTGTGGAGGTCAGATAGGCAGTCGCTCCATGTAAAATACTGGTATTCAGCTGCATCCGGTTAGACTGGAAGCCGACCCCAACATAGTTGGGAAAAGGCAGGCAGATGATGATGATGAGTGGTGGCCTAGTAGTATCGGTCGCGACTTACGAGTTGTATGTACAGACGCCAGCACATCAAGCTACCCGAAACTGTCTGATTTTCCCAATCAACTTTGAACCTTACGCTTTAGCGCTAAAGTTGAAAATCTATTAACCTCGTAACGCCCAATGTACAATGTATTGAACAAAGTGACATACAGTATTACACATTGCAAACATGCATTTAAATTAATTAATGTACATTGTAATGTACATTGGGCGTTTAGGAGAAGGTTTTGTTTTTAGTCTGGGCCGGAATGCCGTATGTAGCTTTGTTCAATACATTATACATTGAGCGTTTAGCTCATCTTGCGAAATTTAGCTTGGGCGTTACGAGGTTAAAGAAATCTGACAGATTGTAGTAGCTTGATGTGCTGGAGTCTGTACTTAGGTCGTAGGTTCGAACCCCGACAGGCGCGTAACTCTGTGTAAATTATTTCAACACCACTGTTCTCAAAACGGTGAAGGAAAACATCGTGAGGAAACCGACATGTCGTAGAAACAAAAATTCCAAGACATGTGACATCTGCCAACCCGCACTGGGCTCGCGTGGTGGATTACGGCCCACTCCCACTCACAGAGAGGAGGCCGGTTCTAGAACAAAAAAAAAATCGAAGACTTGTGATATCTACTAACCCGCACTGGGCCCGCGTGGTGTATTATGGCCCACTCGCTTTCACAGAGAGGAAACCTGTTGTAGAACTAAAAAAAAAAATTCGAAGACATGTGACATCTACCAACCCGTACTGGGCCCGCGTGGTGTATTATGGCCCACTCCCACTCACAGAGAGGAGGCCGGTTCTAGAACAAAAAAAAAAATCGAAGACTTGTGATATCTACTAACCCGCACTGGGCCCGCGTGGTGTATTATGGCCCACTCGCTCTCACAGAGAGGAAACCTGTTGTAGAACTAAAAAAAAAAATTCGAAGACATGTGACATCTACCAACCCGCACTGGGCCCGCGTGGTGGGTTATGGCCCACTCCCACTCACAGAGAGGAGGCCGGTTCTAGAACAAAAAAAAAAATCGAAGACTTGTGATATCTACTAACCCGCACTGGGCCCGCGTGGTGTATTATGGCCCACTCGCTCTCACTGAGAGGAGGCCTGTGTCCCAGCAGTGGGAATATTATAGGCTGATTATTATATTGGATGCTTTTTTTTTTAGGCTCCAAATTTTTACAGGGTGTTCTACTCATGAATATGAACAACTTTCACTGCGGGACCAACTCTGAAATTACGAAAACAAAATCAGGTGTTTAATACAAAAGTTCAATACTTGACTAAAATGTTTGAAACAGCTGATTTATTTTTCATGATCTCAGAGTTGGTCCCAGAGTGAAAGTTGTTCATATTCATGAGTAGAACAGCCTGTAAAATTTTGGAGACTGTATAAAAAAAGCATCCAGTATGTTAGTATGAGGAACTGGGAGTGTTGTGGCCTGGGAGACGCCTATGTCCAGCAGTCAACTGCGATTGATTGATAATTATTCGGTATTATTTTTTTTTTTAAACGTTGCCCCACACTAGGAATTTCTCCTGTATTGTGGGTGCGTTTACAAACATTTAAACTCACATACACAAACAGCCAGACCCGGAACAACTACTTGTAGGTCATACAAGTATTTGTTCCGTGCTGGAATCGAACCCGCGACACGCAGCGCAGCAGTCAATAGCTTAACCACTGCGCCAACCGTGCTGTTCTTGTATTTTCTAGTCATTTCCTAGCTATCTATCCCGTATGTTGCACCTACCATATTTTATCTCTGCATCACCCCAAGGTTGACTGGTAGAAAATGCCTCAGGCATTAAGTCCGACTTTGTACAGTACTTTTTTTACTTGTGCATAGTTTTAATAAATAAATAAATAACATAACGCCTGTAATCCTCGAAGAGTTAGGCAGAGTTACATGTATAGTACAGACGCCAGCACATCAAGCTACTACTAATCTGTCAAATTTCTTTAATAGATTTTCAATTTTATCACTAAAGCATAAAGTTCAAAGTTGATTGGGAAAATTTATATCGGGCTGTCTGTCACATACAATAGTAAACTTGAACTCAAAAAAACTCATAAAACTCAAAGCATTTATTTCAAGTAAACCAATTACAGGCACTTTTGAATTGTCAAGGGGCGGTCAGTCAGAAAGATGAAGCTAGTTGCCCATTCCAAAGCGTAGTAGGTACCTGTGGAGAAGAACGGGCAAGAAACTCTACGGACAATCTTTTAAATCATAAAACGAACGGTTTGTTCGATAAGTTTAACGCATACAGGACCGCGTGCTCACCTAGCCAATTTTAATTATACACTACACGATGATCGAAGCGTGTAAATTGAGTAGAAACTGAACGTTTCACTGCTACTGGACACTTGCGATGTTATACAGTAGTTAAAACATTCTTTACAGCAGTAGCTATTTATATCGAAGAGAGAGAGGCTTGAGGTGACTGCTTGGGTTGAAAAGGGGATGCGTGCTTCAATGATGATTAATAGAGAACATATACAACGTGTAACGTTAAATGCGCAAAACCTGAAAATAGTTTGATCAGAATAACTAGCAGAATTAATTGAACCACTTTTTAATATAGGTCACATTTTTCAAAAAATCTTCATTGAAAACGTTGCCGTGTCTATTTATTAATAGGTGAAGCAAGCCAATGTCAGCGCGGCGCAGCGGCCCGGTGACGACTCCTCCCTCGGTAAAGCGTCGTCGCAGACGCAAGAAACAAAATCAGCTGTTTAACCTTTTGACCGCCACGGACGGCTATAGCCGACAAACGAAAACGTGCCAAACACGCCACCGACGTCTACAGCCGTCAAGAAAACGACATTTTTTTAAGTACAAAATAAATCTTGATTTATTTTGTACTTAAAAAATGTCGTTTTCGTTGTCGTACTTAAAAACGTCACCAGTCGTCAAGAAAACGACATTTTTTTAAGTACAAAATAAATCTTGATTTATTTTGTACTTAAAAAATGTCGTTTTCTTGACGGCTGTAGACGTCGGTGGCGTGTTTGGCACGTTTTCGTTTGTCGGCTATAGCCGTCCGTGACGGTCAAAAGGTTAAACAGCTGATTTTGTTTTCGTAATTTCAGAGTTGGTCCGATAGTGTAAGTTGTTCATATTCATGAGTGGAACACCCTGTAAAAATTTGGAGCCTGAAAAAAAAATCATCATATTTTACATGAAGCGACTGCCTGTCTGACCTCCACAACACAGTTACTGGGTAATACGGTACCCCTTGGTAAGACTGGTGGTTAGACTTCCGGTCTTCTGACTACCCGTAAATCCTGTCAAAATTGCTACAGGTTCACGCACGACGAAATTTGAAGCTATGGAATTTCTAGTATAAGCAGACCTCACAATGTATGAAAAGCATGATACGATCAGCTTGTAAAAATAGTTTTATAATGTCATCGTATTTACAAAGTATATGAGTGTCTGTCATTGCCTAGGTGTCCGTATATCACGGGCGTGTGTCTGATAAGGCATACATACGGAATAAAGTACATATTCAGCACGACCGTTATTGGAACGGACGATAACAGAAATTGCTGTTGGCACTGAGGCACGCGACTGTATATGATATGTCGCTTTATTGGCGTATCTTCTCTGGTATCGGCACGAACGATATGAGAATAGCTGATGTCGTGTTTAAAATATTGGCCAGTCAGCAAGGTGGAAGCGGAGCTCGTGGTTTAATAATAACAGCCGCACGGGTCGATCGAAGGATTAAAGAATCTCCCCCATAGGCGCGGTATTATCAGTCGATAATATATCGTATGCGTTATTGCGATAATGCGACCCGATTCCTTGCCAACAGCTGCTTTATCGTCCGATATTTGTAACGTGTGCGTATACCACACGTTACTACGTTATTAACATCATCTGCCTAGCCTTTGCGCCCGTCATCACCTCCGAACCTAACCTGTCCGAGTCCGATGCCCCCCCCGAGCTCGCTTCGCTCGCTCTTGCATAATAATAAGTCAATACCTGTGGAAAACGTTTTTATTCCAAACGTTATTTTATGAGATAAAATGAAAAAAAAAAGTCTTTTTTTGTCAAATAATACGTTATTAAAAAAAAGCTTATCGGATAATTTCTTACGTGAAATATTTCTTATGTGTATTCTTAAGTGAATTACTTGGCAAACTTGTTATTGAATAGTGATGAAATGACAAATCATGTTTTTGCCAATAGTTTCTTGTCAAGTAAAAAATTGTAAATTAATTTTTGGTGAACTGACAGGAAACCGGGTTACCATCCATTACATACCGAGACCCCTCCGTGCCCCGGAAAGCACGTTAAGCCGTTGGTCCCGGCTGTCATTCGTAGATCTTTTACAGTCGTTTATAGTCAGAAGCGTGACGACCAGTCTCACCAAGGGGTATCGTGTTACCAAGCAACTGGATTGTGGAGGTCAGATAGGCAGTCGCTATTGAAGGTGTTAAGCAGGGCTGACTACCCGGAGTTCGCTGGCGGTAATTATTAAGTGTTTAACCTTTTGACCGCCACGGACGGCTATAGCCGACAAACGAAAACGTGCCAAACACGCCACCGACGTCTACAGCCGTCAAGAAAACGACATTTTTTAAGTACAAAATAAATCTTTTCTAATCACTACATAGTATAAAACAAAGTCGCTTCCGTCTGTCTGTCCCTATATATGCTTAGATCTTTAAAACTACGCAACGGATTTTGATGCGGTTTTTTTTAATAGATAGAGTGATTCAAGAGGAAGGTTTATATGTATAATACATGCATAATATAGTAGAGAAACACTGATAATTTTAGAGGTTTCTAATGTGATGTCGTAAATAAACATATTTTTTGCGTTTACATTGCAAACGCTGGCTGAATCCTACGAGATAGATCAAAATAATGTACTACAGTACAGTACACTTTAAAAAGGTCTACAAAAAATTCACAATGGTATATGTGTATCTCTTAGGGATAACCCACAATAACGATTTTTTATCCTATACTTTTTACGAGAAATAATGGCTCTAAAATTATCAGTGTTTCTCTACAAAATCTCTACAAAATCCGTAGCGTAGTTTTCAAGATCCAAACATACATAGAGACAGACAGACAGCGGGAAGCGACTACTATGTAGTGATCAGCATTGTCATTTAGTATATTTATTTTGTACTTAAAAAATGTCGTTTTCTTGACGGCTGTAGACGTCGGTGGCGTGTTTGGCACGTTTTCGTTTGTCGGCTATAGCCGTCCGTGGCGGTCAAAAGGTTAAGTGTCGCTAGTCGTCGATTTGAATACACCCAAAAGCTAAGTGTGCATATATCGCCAGGCCAACCGAAGACGTACAGGAATCAACCAATCACAGAGGAGCATGTATATTTTTAACCGACTTCAAAAAAAGGAGGAGGTTATCAATTCGACTGTATTTTTTTTTTTTTTTTTTTTTTTTTTTAACCGACTTCAAAAAAAGGAGGAGGTTATCAATTCGACTGTATTTTTTTTTTTTTTTTTTTTTTTTTTTTTATGTTTGTTACCTCATAATAACCGACTGGGTGAACCGATTTTCATGATTCTTTTTTTATTTGAAAGCTGGTGCTTCCCGTGTGGTCCCATTGTCACCATTTCAATATCTGATGATGGGATCTTGTAGAAATCGGGGGAACTCTTCAATAAATAACAGCAGATTAACCGCGATTGTTGCTATAGCATATCTAAGCATTGTTTACACCATCGAACAACATAATATCACGCCTGTACTCACTACAAAGGTTATAATTTTTTTTTATGATAATAATAATTACGCAATCGCACAACATAACATCACGTCTGTACCCAATAAACGCAGATGCAGCTTCCTGTCACTGATATTTACATAGCAAGTAGTGTTTATATGAATTTGATTGGGGTAGATATAACTAAAAAGTGAAAAATAAAAAATTTTATATATAAAAAAAACAACCGACTTCCAAAAAAACACTACAAAGTGAAAAATAATTTTAATTTCGGAAGTCGGTGTCAAAAAACCAAAATGCGGAACCAACGACACCGACTTCCAAAATTAAAATTATTTTTCACTTTGTAGTGTTTTTTTGGAAGTCGGTTGTTTTTTTTTTTATATAAAATTTTTTTAATCAATGTCATTGGCCGATTCCAACACGTCTTCGCTTCGAACGCACCCCAGTTGGTACAAATAATATCCCTTTGCAACCGGGAGTAAAAAGACTCGCATAGATCAGTAAAAACTTAGTAATCGTTTGGAAAGTGTTCAGAGGTCCTGGAAAAAATACTCAATAGAAATCTCATGCAAGCCTTCAGCAGTCAGAGCCTCACATACGTGATGTTCAGGAATAATTTGCTAGTCGCACTATCGTGAGTATTTGTGCGGAGGCGCCGGGATTAAAAAATGCAGCAATCCCTCATCCGGGTTTCAACGAACTGGCAGGACGAAACGAACGCGCAGAATGCAAAACTATTTTTGTGTCATTCTAGATAGTCACGATTCACGATAGATCGACGCCGGCTGCGTCCACCATAAGTTGTTTACATTTTTGGTCAAAATTTTGTAAAGTCGAAACTCACGATCACTAACTCGGTTGGAAAGAGATATGTGTATAGATAGACGCGGAGATATTTATTCAAAGAAACCTTTTTGGTCTGAAGGTCATTCAGGTAGCAGATTCCGTCATAGTTCGATGTTCGTTTGTTTTTTTTTTTTTGAGGATCTTGATCCGAGACATGAATTTATTGTAGACACGCGTATTACATGTTATCGACGGGAATTGATAAGCAGTTCTCGTTTAGTTAGGTCATTAACTTTTTTTTTTTTATTTTTGGATCGTAAACACGGAAGTCTGACGATGACTCGATTAATTTATTATCTCTACATGACATAAATTATAAATTTAAGTCGCTTGTCGTGTCTGTCTGTGTGACCGCGTTGCTCTTTAACCGACTTCAAAAAAAGGAGGAGATTATCAATTCGACTGTTTTTTGTTTTTTTTTTTTTTTTTTTTTTCATTTTTTATGTTTGTTACCTCATAATAACCGACTGGGTGAACCGATTTTCATGATTCTTTTTATTTGAAAGCTGGTGCTTCCCGTGTGGTCCCATTGTCACCATTTCAATATCTGATGATGGGATCTTGTAGAAATCTGGGGAACTCTTCAATAAATAACAGCAGATTAACCGCGATTGTTGCTATAGCATATCTAAGCATTGTTTACACCATCACAAAACATAATATCACGCCTGTACTCACTACAAAGGTTATAATTTTTTTTATTATAATAATAATGAATACCAGTAAAACAACCGCGATTGCTGCTATCGCATATGTATGCATTGTTTACGCAATCGCACAACATAACATCACGTCTGTACCCTATAAACGCAGATGCAGCTTCCTGTCACTGATATTTACATAGCAAGTAGTGTTTATATGAATTTGATTGGGGTAGATATAACTAAAAAGTGAAAAATAAAAAATTTTATATAAAAAAAAAACAACCGACTTCCAAAAAAACACTACAAAGTGAAAAAAAAATAATTTTAATTTTGGAAGTCGGTGTCGTTGGTTCCGCATTTTGGTTTTTTGACACCGACTTCCGAAATTAAAATTATTTTTCACTTTGTAGTGTTTTTTTGGAAGTCGGTTGTTTTTTTTAAACTACGCAACGGATTTTGATGCGGTCCGGTCAAAGTCCTCTTCTCATACATAGAAGACATGAACATTGATCACCATCGACCCGTACGTCTTGTTCTTGAACGGGTGCCGTGAGTTGCCTACTCACTGGTTATCTCATAGCTGCCAGTATTTTTTTTATTTTAGAATTGTTTCTTTTTTAATCTGTTTTATTAAACGTGCACATCTTTCTATACAAGGTGTAACTTAAATAACGCACAACCTCTTAAGGGGTCATTGTACTCATCATTATGAACAACTTTTACTATGAGACCAAACCTGAAATCGCGAAAAAAAAAATCAGCTATTCCCTACATTTTGACGAGTTATGCGAACATAAATGTAGGGAACAGCTGATTTTTTTTTCGCGAGTTCAGGTTTGGTCCCATAGTAAAAGTTGTTCATAATGATGAGTACAATGACCCCTTAAGAGGTTGTGCGTTATTTAAGTTACACCTTGTATAGTTCTCATTTGTATAATTTCAACATGACTGATGTAACCAATATTTTGATTTAAAAGAGTATCCCCATTCTTCCCCATAGAAACCTCCTACGCTTTGGAATGAGAAACTAGCGATGAAGATTTTTGATTGACCGACTCGTTGACAATTCAAAAGTGCCCGTAATTGGTTTATTTAAATAAACGCTTTGCGTTTGAGTTTGTTCACGACAATGAGTATTGGTGATTCTGTTAAAGACCCGTTTTCCTCCAATGTTTTTGTTCTCAGATTAACAAAGGAAGTGCTTGGCATTTATGACATTGTTAAAAATACAGTGGTACGTGCCAAACCAGTTTTATTAAAGCGATTCCGTAGGTTGTCAGGCTACTTCGATTCTTCCAAATTTACGATGAATCAACCATATTATTGACATTTCTCAGGGTTGCGAGATACACATGTATACATATACATAAACTCACGACTTCTTCCCATGGGAGTTGGCAGAAACCGCGTGAAATGAACGCGAGATTGGTGGGATAGCTAAGGAATTGACGTGGTTTCGAAGTAAGGAAATCATTGAGTGATCATAGTGAATTAGGGCTCAAATCACCACCTGCTACGACCCTTATACATACTCGTTTTGCTTCGTTTATGTTCATACGAGGAGTGTTCAATAATATATCTACCTCGAGGTGAACTGCCCAGCTGAACAAGTCAAAACATGTCCATGCGTGTAGCTATATTTCTCTATACAACGTGTAACGTTAAATGCGCAAAACCTGAAAATAGTTTAATCAGAATAACGAGCAGAATTAATTGAACCACTTTTTAATATAGGTAACATTTTTCAAAAAATCTTCATTGAAAACGTTGCCGTGTCTATTTATTAATAGGTCAAGCAAGCCAATGTCAGCGCGGCGCAGTGGCCCGGTGACGACTCCTCCCTCGGTTAAGCGTCGTCGCAGACGCAAGAAACGATCAGAATGGCCAGTAAAACTAAAACAGCACATAAAACCTTTACAATTTTTTTAATGACTTATTTTCTCTCTGAAATAGGTCAATTGAATTAAAAATCTGTTGGGGGGGTCTGAGGTTTTGCGCATTTAACGTTACACGCTGTATAGTGCGTGCGAAACTGCAGCTCAGTGCGACAAATACTTTCAGAGTGAGAGCATGACAAATGCATCAATGTCTGAGCCTACTAAAAAATTGCTCGATTTGGAGCAGCGGTCGGTAATAAAGTTCCTCACTAAAGAAGGAAAGAAGCCTATGGAAATATTTCAACGCATGGTGACAATGTACTTACTGGATGTTTTTTTTTACAGGTTCCAATTTTTTTCAGGGTGTTCTACTCATGACTATGAACAACTTTCACCATGGGACTAACTCTGAAATCACGAAATCATAATCAACTGTTTAATACAAAAGTTCAATACCTACTTGATCAAAATGTATGAAACAGCTGATTTGGTTTTTCGTGACCTCAAGTTGGTTTCATAGTGAAAGTGGTTGATATTCATGGGTAGAACATCCTGTAAAAATTTGGAGACGGTAAAAAAAAAAACATGCTGTATATCTGCACCGTATTTGAGTAACACACTATCGTTCACAATTAAAAACAAAAAACATTTTTAACAACATTTTTAACTTGAGATACCTACATATCTATGTAAGGTCTCTAAGGGTCATCTAAGGTCACTGTATCTACTCCTAGGGTGCAAGATGTTTTCAAATAATGCGTAGTTTGAAGGTACCTGCCTACGCCGTAGTCGACTGCTGTTCGAAAGTCCCCCACGTTTCTTATTCCATACAAAAAACAGACAAAACGAAAACCTCTGCTGTTTTGTTCGCATCGCCACATATATTCCTGTCTCGCTCCCTCTCCATAATTCACCCTAGGAGTGACAGAGACGGCGAGCATCCACGAATTTCGTATTTATGTCAAACTTTGTCACCGACCGCGAACTCTTATCGCTCAGTCACTCGAATATGAACTTTATTTCTGGTTGCTTAAAATATTTTTTTGCTGTAACAGCACCGGACAATAAAGTATGATTTTTCATTGTTCACACGCGATTATCATAAGAATGGCATCTTATTGCCTGTGAATTATGGTTCAAATTGCAATGGCTAGTTTTTATGCGAAACGCCACCGCTATCATACTTTGTCCGGTGTGGTAACGTGCGAATTGATGCTTTATAGAGGTGAAAATAGGAGTGGTAATGGGTTGATGATGGGTTTTGGGTAAACCTGGGTTCCCGAAAACATTCGGGGTCATCGACCGCCCCTCAGCCTCTTCTCGTGAACTATTTGAGGGTGGCGTGCTTCGGATGAGGGTTTTGCTCAACTATTTGGGATGAACGCTTCCTTTGGCCTAAGATTGTTCAGAGAGCGTTTGTTTACACTGGCTTTGCCTAGTTGCGATAGGTGTTGATATTTTGAAGTTAAATGTATATCCTATGTCCTTTTTGAAACGAGAAATACAGGCTTAGGACTGTAGAATTTTGACAAAGTTGGTTTTCTATGTAAGCTGTAAAAATTAAACAAAAGAGACAAAGGGGATTGCACTTTTTTGTATGGAAACGGGCCTCGTCCCGGTTTATTTATTTATTTAATATACTTTATTGTACACCACAAAAATCTCAACTTATATGACATGTTTTGTTCTTTATATGCCCTCTATCTGGTATTATCGTGCGGCGCCATTTTGAAAAAAAAAATCAAAATGGCGGACCAGGGCGAGGCCAATAGTAAAGCTCTTTTAGCATTTATGATATTAATAAGTTTTCTTTCTCTGTACCTTTTCACCTTGCAGCTTAACCGGACATTGCGAAATAGGCATAATGCCCGTTTCACTAACGCTAGGCGACACCAAAATCGAAGATAATAATTATAATACACAGTACGCGAGTACCTAAATGTAATGCCTAAATATTTTTGCACGTTGTATTTTTAACTCTTGTCGTTGAACAGAGTGTTGAAACTCAACAGTGCGCCCTTATTTAGGCATTCATTCAGGTTTCGACGTTACTTTTGAGCAGACGATGAGTCTTAGTGGGACTGATAACTTGTACTTTTTTAAATCAACATTTAAAGGCATAAAACTCTCGAAAAATCACCGCTAAACGTATAGGGAAGTAGTTCTGTAGCTTTCAATTCAAGTAGAAATAACTTAAAAAAAGCATTGATTTCTGCCCGTTCCAAATCTTACATAAACCGCGGTTTGGAAAGTATCAATAAGTTCTCATACCCACAGGCGACTCTTTAACGCTACAATTTATTTCACGCACTTGATTTACAACGCACTGCTTACCGTCGAGAGTTGAAAATCCAACAGAGTATATCTTTGACGCGCTTGGATGCACTCTGTTGGATTCTCAACGTTTGGCTCAACACCGAGAGTTGAAATTACAGTGGCGATAAAAAATCGCCCGTACAAACCTGGGCCAAGAACTGACCCTTTAAAAGGAACAGGAAACAAGTTCTTAGTGCTTAAAAAAACAACTTTCGTGAACTTCTTTCGGGCGGGCACAAGCGAACGGTTAACTGTTTTGTTGAAGAACCAGTAGCTTCTACTTATGTAATCGAACCAAAAGCAAGACGTGAAAACAGGTCAACTTTTCGACAGGACAATATAGTGAAATGTAGAGTTTGTTAAGCCGTTGATCTCAAATATCATTGGTGGCACCTACCTATAATATTTCCATTGCTAGGACACAGACCTTCTCTCTGTAAAAGGGAGCGGGGCGTAATCGTGAGTCGAGAAAGATGTCATATCACCGTGGGCGGATGTCATGTCTTCGAATTTTTGGTTCTAGGACATGTCGGTTTCATAACGATTTTTCCAGTCACTCATGACGTTAAAGTTTTACTGTCCCAGTGCTATGAAAGCCATAAGAAAACTTGTGGACTTAAGAAAATTCCAGAACTGCACTCTGCAGCCGCATTGTATACATACGCATCTATACGTAGTGTGAACAAGGCAGGACACGAGAGTGACGGTGCGTTTCGGGCACAAGGCGTGACCCTGGCCGCCCGGAGGTCAGGCTGCAGACCTATCATTACATTCTGTGTATAAGTATATATAAAGCAGTGGCGTCATAATGCTTTTGAGTCTTCTGCGGCTAGATGGAATGATCTGGAAATTTTTACGGCCAATAATTTTCCAGGCGACTAACAACTTAAAGGGCGACCAACTAAGGGGTACTATAAATAATGACATGGCGACTAATATTAACAGTGGAATAGCAAACATTGTATTATAGGCAACTATAGGCATCGTTGAAGACTCATTCTCAGAAACGCATAAGATTGAACTTGAGAACTTAGGATGCAAGAGCGGCACCCTGACTCGGACAGGTTAGGTTCGAAGGGGATGACGGGGGCTCAAGTGAGCGAGCAAAGCGAGCGATCGAGGCATGCCGTGTCGGAAGCCTTCGGAACGCTTCCTCATCCCTCGGAACGCTTTGGCAGTCTTCGGGATACCGCGGCAAGACAACGACCGCCTGAACACCGAGTCCCCGCGCGTAGCTTCATTAGCAAGGACGTCTCGGCATGCCTAAGGACGCTTCGGTATGCTTAAGGACGTCGCGGCATACTTAAGGATACCAAGGCATTGTTACCGTCAGTGTGCGCTCACATGTAGGGATGCCGAAGGATCCCCTGCCGTGCCGTGCCACCATTGTGCGCCAGGCCTTAGTCTGCGCACATACTTGTATACCATACTACCATATCTCCTGCGCCGAGAGTTGAGCCCAATAGGAGGCTGCTTTCAGAGCAGCGCTAGTGGCATTCGATAGATGTTAAGCATTAATTATATTGACGCCATTAATATGAAAGTGAAGTTTTATGCGGAAACATTCGCACGTTTTATTTTATACCATTGATTCCCAAAGTGGTCCAGGTGGACCCCGAGGGGTACACGGGAGACTCGACGAGGGTCTACGTTAGATCTAACCCTGGTAAAAAATACGGGCCGAAAATACGCCGAAAACAGGCCGAGGTAGTGAACAAAACGCCGAAAACACGCCGACACACGCAGACACGCCGAAAATACGCCAACACATACTCCAAAAACACGCCGAAATGAGGCCGAAATCACACCGAAATCATTTTTACCCGTTTTTTCATCTTCACATTTTTTCTGTAGAGTTTTGGGAATATGGTAGAAATGAAGCTGCAGGGGGTCCACCGGAATCAGCAACATATTTAAAGTGGTCTATGAGAAAAAAAAAGTTTGGGAACCATACTTTATCACAACTTTGTATGTATTTAAGTGCGTATGAAATCACGTTCCATAAAATTTAATCAAAATGTTATTAAGAGAGTATTTTACGTAACTTCGAAATCATGTCTGCCACATATCATGTGAATTAAGTCAGAATTACTCATACCGAGAAGGTACGGGGATCGTATCGTACCTAATTCATTTCTGCCGTGCTATTCTGTAACCATCTCACCGTGAAAGCTTGGGTGAAGTGAGCGTGGAGTGAGCTGTCATTCGCTAGGGATTAACACTATTAAGTGCTCACTTCACTTATGATTTCACGGTGAGACTTTCACAGAATCGACCGGCAGTTCTGCATTCAATTAATTTACGAAGGGATATCGTGATAACCAGTAAAGGGTTTACTTATAAACGTTCTTCTTATCATCATAATCAGCCTTATAATGTTCCCACTGTTGGGACACAGGTCTCCTCTCTGTGAGAGGGAGTGGGCCATAATCTACCACGCGGGCCCAGTGCGGGTTGGCGTTACTTATAGTTAGTTAAATATTAGCGCCTGTTTAACCATACATTTTTGACGTCTAAACGACTCTTCAACTTTAAGCATCATCATCTGCCTAACCTTTTCCCAGCTATGTTGGAGTCAGCTTCCAGTCTAACCGGATGCAGCTGAATACCAGTATTTTACATGGGGCGACTGCCTATCTGACCTCCACAACCTTGTTACTGGGAAATACGATACCCCTAGGTAAGACTGGTTGTCAACTTTCTGGCTACTGATGACCCGTAACGAACGTCAAAGATCCATGAATAACAGCCGGGAGTGCTTTCCGAGGCACGGAGGGGTCTTGGCATGTGAATGGTCCACGGACCAACCGCGGCAAGCGTAGCTTAACCTGATCGATCGACCTGTGCGGCTGTTATTACTTAGCCACAAGCCCCTGAAGTTTGAGACTGACTGACTCTTCAACTTTAAGCAACATTTATAAATAAAGAGGTAATTTGTTTGTGGAGGTCAGACAAACAGTCGCTCCATGTAAACCACTGGTATTCAGCTGTATCTGGTTAAACTGGATGCCGACCCAAACATAGTTGCGAAAAGAGTTGTTGGGAGTTATATTTAAAATATTTATTCCTCAATTTTCATGATTGCACCTACTACTGTTTGTCTCTGCATCACCCAAAGGTTGACTGGTAGAAAATGCCTCAGGCATTAAGTCCGCCTGTGTATATTTATGTGCTTGAAGTATTAAATAGACAATAATAATAATAAAATGCTAGACAGATGATGATTCGATCGACTTACATAAGTAATAAAACATTAGGTATGGCCATAAAAATAAGGAAAAATCTGACCGTGTCAGGTTTCGCAACTTCTCACCAGCTCACCAAAACAAAAAACATTCTACTTCTTTTTTTTTTAATTCATATTTTATCACAATGTTTACATAATAATTTATAGCAGGGCCGGGTATCGTGGTGCAATGGAAAGCGTGGTGAAAGCCGTCTTGAACTGCGCCTGACCACCTCGACCTAACTCGACTTGCCTCTGATAGCATGCAACATTACCTGGTACCGAACCCAAACTAACTATGGTCTGTTCAAAGAGTATCAAATGAAATGTAAACCTGTAATGTGTAGCTTTTGTGTCATACTCTTAGTAATTTCATTCTAGGTGCACATAAATACGACGAAGACGAGCGCTAATCCCACCGACAAACTGTTGCGCAGTTTGGTGGGTTTATGAAACTTTATAAAATGTTTGGTCCATAATAATTTTTTTTTTTTGGAGTGAAAACTTCTTTAGCGGCGTTGTACACTGTTTTTGTAATGGGTAAAAAATGTTAAACTCGCGTCAGGACACGTGACCTGATCGAAAATTCGTAAGACGGATGGAGAGTAGACAGCCGGCGCGGCGTAGGAGAGGAAGTATCCCCCTCTCTTTCTACGGCGCGGTTGTCATGTTTGTGTACGATAGCGCAATGAATAAATATTGTATATATACATGATAGTACTTTTATACTGATAATTAAAGCAATTCATGCAAAATTATTCCCTATCCATTCCAAAATATCAAAAATGCACAACGTTAATTCAAGTTTTCACTTCTGCCGGCACTCCCGGAGTGCAACCCGTCGTTTTTTTTTTATTTAAATATCACGTGAAAATAAATTCATAACAATTATGTATTTGGAAAAAATCGTAAGATACAAAAATGAAACCGTCTAAATGCAGACGAATGTGTTAACAATACTTTAATTAAATGCTTTTGGTCCAGACTATAAGTGATAAGTACGTGCAAAAAATAAGAGAAACCACAGTTCAATTTCAAATTGGCAATCTTGGAAACGAATTTAGAGCGAGCAAAAAAACTACAACTTTCTGTTTTACCGAGCCAAATTCTTGGCGATTGAGAAGTTCCTATAAAGTTTTTACGTTTTCTCTTTATTCATTCGAAAATTCATCTTCATCATCATCTTGAATTCATCCAAAATACCTATGTGAGCTTCCACCGATCCTAACTATATAGGGTGACTGGTAATTAGTGATCGATACTTAAACACATGATTCTACTCATCATTACAAACAAATTTTACTGTCGGACCAAATCCGAAATTGCGAAAAAAAAAATCAGCTGTTCTCTACATTTTGACGACTCGTACGAACATAAATGTAGGGAACAGCTGATTTTTTTTTCGCTATTTCGGATTTGGTCCGATAGTAAAAGTTGTTTTTAATGATGAGTAGAATCATGTGTTTATAATAATAATAATAATTTATTTCAGATAATTAAAATCCATATCTTGTTAGTATAATTGAGGAGCGTCGGAACGAAAACCGATATATCGAATTTACCATATTTTTCACAAATTAAAAAAAAGCTTGTAAGTTTTTTAATGTTACAAAAGTGGAAAATCATAGCATGTCAATTTGCAGTTAAAGTGACATCGATTGATGTGTGAAACTTGACGGAGGGTAGATACTTAATTTAGGGAGATACTTGGCGGACAAGTATGGATATATCGGTTTATGACGCGATCATTATGGATATATCGGTTTTTGACGAAACCAAAATGGATATGTCGGTATTGAACTGAATTGAATTTGAACCGACCATTGTTGAATTGTGTAAAACTTAATAAGAATTATCGGTTTTTAATCCAACAACAAGAACATGTTGAATTTAAAAATGTATTTGTCGGGTTTGATTTGACCACAGTATTTTGATATTTTTTTTAAGATGGATGTAACTGTTTTTTAATTGATTTCTTTCCTGAAGGGTGTATAATTAAACATTGAGTAACAGAAAAAAAAATTTAAAAAAATAATGTCTTATTAAGACATATCGGTTTTTGTTCCGACGCTCCTCATTTATATTAGCAACAATATTAGCTTAGCAACAATATTAGTTTAAGTATCGATCACTAAAATTACCAGTCACCCTATATACGTACTAACGCTCTATGGGCCTTGATGCCTGACAGTAAAATATTTTATTTTTTATTATTTATTTATTACTTCATAATCAGCCTACTATGTCTATGAGGGGCCCGTGGCTAAATAATAACAGCCGCACAGGTCGATCGATCAGGTTAAGCTACGCTTGCCGCGGTTGGTCTGTGGATGGGTGACCATCTTTACATACCGAGACCCCTCCGTGCCTTGGAAAGCACGTTAAGCCGTTGGTCCCGGCTGTCATTCGTAGATGTTTGACAGTTGTTACGGGTAGTCAGAAGCCCGAAAGTCTGACAACCAGTCTTACCAAGGGGTATCGTATTACCCAGTAACTGGGTTGTGGAGGTCAGATAGGCAGTCGCTCCATGTAAAATACTGGTATTCAGCTGCATCCGGTTAGACTGGAAGCCGACCCCAACATAGTTGGGAAAAGGCTAGGCAGATGATGAATCAGCCTACTATGTCCCCACTGCTGGGAAACAGGCCCCCTCTCTGTGAGACGCGGGCCCAGTGCGGGTTGGTAGATGTCACATGTCTTCGAATTTTTAGTTCCAGGACATGCCGATTCTCTCACGATGTTTTCCTTCACCGTTTTGCGAGCACTGGTACAAAGTAATGCGCCTGTCTGTGTTTGAGCCCCACGACCTACAACTTGCCAATTAATGCCTATAAAGCAGGTAATTATATTAACTTTGACATTGGAGACTCTAGATTTCATATCAAGTTCCAAGAACACGTGATAACTAGTCGTGTCTTAGCTAGAATTAATTACTATTTATAATTACTCCCTCAGGGTGTAGAATAATTTGGATTTTATCATCTTGTTTAACTAAGACCTTGGTAAATCTTAGAGTATGTTAGATTTTGAATATTATTTACAAGTTTAAATTACCGCCGCTTGGGACCGAACAGTAGTGCCCCAGTGGTACCGGCCTCTGGCGAGTTGTAGGTCGTAAATTCGAACACGGGAAGGCACTTCACTTTGTGTATTCTATTTCAGCACCACTGCCGTGCTATTCTGTAAAAATCTCACCGTGAGAACTTAGCTGAAGTGAGCGGGAAGTGAGCTGTCATTAGGGATTAACACTATTGACACTGCTCACTTCAAGGTCACTTCACTTATGATTCCACGGTGAGATTTTTACAGAATCGACCGGCTGCTCTCATAACGATGCAAGAAAACATCGTGAGGAAACCGGCATTTTCTGGACCAAAAAAAAGACATGTGATATCTACCAACGCACTAGGCACGCGTGGTAGACTATCAGCCCACTTCCTCTCACAGAGAGGATACCTGAGTCCCAGCAGTGGAAATAGGCAACGGGCCATATTAGAAGGCTAAAAATCACCCAATGAAGACGGCTATGCTTAAAGTTCCTTACCTGATCGAATCACTACATAGTATAAAACAAAGTCGCTTCCCTGTCTGTCTGTCCCTATATATGCTTAGATCTTTAAAACTACGCAACGGATTTTGATGCGGGTTTTTTTCATAGATAGAGTGATTCAAGAGGAAGGTTTATATGTATAATACATGCATAATATAGTAGAGCAACACTGATAATTTTAGAGGTTTCTAATGTGATGTCGTAAATAAACACATTTTTTGCGCTTACATTGTAAACGCTGGCTGAACCCGTCGAGATAGATCAAAATAATGTACTACAGTATTGTACACCTTAAAAAGGTCTACAAAAAAGTCCGCGATGGTATATGTCTATCTCTTAGGGATAACCCACAATAAGCATTTTTTATCCTATACTTTTTACGAGAAATAATGGCTCTAAAATTATCAGTGTTTCTCCATTGCACCCGTGCGAACGGGTCGCTAGTCAGAAATAAAGAGATCCGAAGAAGAACGAAGGTATCCGACATAGACCGACAAATTGCCAAACTTAAGTGGCTGTGGGCAGAGTATATTGCTCGCAGAAGTACTATTCATATCATCTGCCTAGCCTTTTCCCAACTATGCTGGGGTCGGCTTCCAGTCTAACCGGATGCAGCTGAATACCAGTATTTTACATGGAGCGACGGCCTATCTGACCTCCACAACCCAGTTACTGGGTAATACGATACCCCTAGGTAAGACTAGTTGTCAGACTTTCGGGCTTCTGACTACCCGTAACGACGGTCAAAGATCTACGAATGACAGCCGGGAACAAGGGCTTAACGTGCTTTCCGAGGCACGGAGGGGTCTCGGTATGTAAAGATGGTCACCCATCCACAGACCAACCGCGGCAAGCGTAGCTTAACCTGATCGATCGACCTGTGCGGCTGTTATTATTTAGCCACGGGCCCCTCGCAGAAGTACTATTATATCATAAGAAAAATTACATGAATGTCCACGGATCTAAAACAAAGAGCTCTGACGCGAAGATTGCGTCACTACTCATCGAAGCATGCTACGTATAACGATGAAGGCTACACGCACTAAGCTGGGCAACAAGTTTGCGGAACACTCGCCCTTAACTACGGAAATGATATCGACTTAGATGTTAATAGAAAATCCTGTTTATTTTTCTTCTTCTTTTTTCTTGAAAATTCATTATTCTCCTGCCCCTATTCCAATTTGTTCCGGGTCGGCGCAACATGTCTTTTACTTCCATACTTGTTTCATTAGTCCTCATCTCCGTAGTCAGCCCCTTTCTAACCATATCATCTTTCACACATCGTCGTCGTAGAAATAATATAGCTATAACCGATATGGAATGATTTCTTTAATTTGGCGGCTTCACCCAGATTGTAAAGTTTTTTTATTTATTGCTGCAAAGGTGGAAATTATTGCGATTTGGAAGTCATTTAGTTTTGTGAAGCGTCTACGGATTTGTACATGTGCACTTTATCGAACGCTTTGCTGTAGTCATCAAAGTTAAATGCGCAATTGCGTACGTTTATTCGAGTACCCGCTGTTTACTTTAAAAATATAACATAACTCCCCGAAGGGATAGATAGAGGTGTACCTATGGTGCACCCATATTTAGCCAGTTATATTTGTAGAAGGTTGGAAGATAGTCAATGATACTGCTGCGTTTAAGGCAAAATAAATGTATTTAACGGACTAAAGGTTATAACATAAAGGAGCGAGGACGCACACGCGATGACCGCTAATAATGTATATACAAATTACTCGACTAATATTAATAAATGAAGTATAGAAAAATGCTTAGTCGTTGATAGTGTATGGTTTTGCAGTACAATGTTCGTCCCATGTAATAGGGAGCGAGTCTATTGCCGTCAACTTAGTAATAGAAACCTAGAACCCAAGCTCGGTAAAGATAAAAAAATAATGCTACAAAATTTCCAGCCCCATTTTTCTTCGCGCTGCGACAAAGCCGCACAAGTTTCCTTAGTTAGCATGCAAGTGTGTTTGTATGACGTGACGTAGTCACTTCCAACACGAGCGGCGCTTGTTGACAATGTTCTTTGTGTAGTTAAGTCCATGCACTAGATTAACTAGCGCAGTACAGCTGGACAAAGACGGCGATAACGATGGGTCTGATAAAAGAGGTTCTTGGTGTTGTCGCAATACATACATCCATAAACTGATATCATCTTCCCACGAGACAGAAAACTACAGAATGCCACCTGCTACGATCCTTACATTTTTTTTTTGTCTTGTGTTTGTGTTCTTTCTCTGCGTCATGTTTACCGCAAGTAAACGTATTTTCTTTTCTTACGCCTTTTGCTTCGTTTACGTTCATACATCTGAACATGCTTGATTGAGAAGCATGGTTTGCAATATGTTGTCCGCCTTACAAGGGGTCTTCATGTACGCTTAAGAGCACGTTTGATGGGGCTCGTGGTTTAGTAACAGCCACACAGGTCGATCAATCAAGCTGAAGCTTATCTTGTCGCGGTCGTTCCGTAGATGGGTGATCTATTTTTGCCATTAATTAAGCCCCTTAAAACCGTTCAAAAACGTGCGTTTCTTACTTTTTTCCATTAATTAAGCCCCCCTTAAAACCGTTCAAAAACTGAGATTCTTACTTTTTGCCATTGATTTAACACTCTAAAACCGTTCACAAACTCAAGTAACGCTTACATCTCTTTGTTGCAGTGATGGCAGCAGCGCCGGCAGTCCGAAAGAGGCCTGCGTGGCGGCTTCCCCTCCACCTGCCCCTGTGCCGGTGAAACGCGACGTGCGCCACCACCACCCGCACCAACAGCACGTGCCGCATCAGGCCCACCCGCAGCATGTTCCGCACGGCCCGCATCAGCAACATATACACCATGAGCAGCATTCTAGGCCGCTTAGTATAGGTATGTATTGTATAGAGTTGTTTTACAAGGTGGGTCAGAAAGAAATGCACTTTTGAAAATTTTATAATAAAACAATGCTCACGTTTTTAAGTGTAATGTTTTGACAATTAAAGGAATTTTTCGTTTTAAAAATCAAATCGTCCAGATGCCGTCCGTTGCGGCGACGGCACTCAAAATCAAAATCAAAATCAAAATCAAAAGTCATTTATTCAAACTAGGCTGAGAATCAGCACTTTTCGAACGTCAAAATTACAAAAGACAGTCCCCCAAAACGCCCGCCCTTCACCACTTCCTAGTGCTTTCGCTGGGAAGAAGAAGTGGCGCAACAAACTCCCCAGCAGCACAGCTGTCTGTTCAGTTAGAAAATACTTGACTGAATACAATACAAGGTATGCAAAGTAATTAACATTACAAGACACAGGACACTAAATTCAATTATCTGCCATATGTCAGCTAGCAACGCCAATATACCAAGAAATACAATAAAAAACTATACGTAGGTACTCAAGCAAAAATTAATAAATGAAAATTAAATAAAAGCCTCCAGGTATGAAGGGCGTGACCGCTAACATATTTATGCAATGCTGGGTTCTGTTTACAAAGCTGTCGCTTGAAGTCACAAATGATAAACTAGGACCATCGAAGGAAACTAAATAAACAAGTTATTACTAATTATAACAATAATAAAACCATGGTCAGCAAGACGACCAGTCACCACAAGCAGCACCCGTTCACGAGCATAACGCAAAGATCAGCCATTACCCCCCTCGCCATATTTGAGGGAAGGAGGCAACCCGACCCCCGACGCTACCGCAAGCAGTGACATCTGAGGGAGCATGACGAACTTGCTGCCGGTTGCTCAGGTAAGAATAATATGATCAATCGTCGAGGTCACTAGCTAGCCACATATTGCAATCAACTCATTAGAAAACATTTAAATGGGTTGATTATGTCAATAATATAATAAAAATAAAACTAAACTGATTTGACTTATACAGCCCAATAAAAACAATTGTATAATGAGCTCATAGTATAATAACCTATCAGTAATCTAATTCTGGAGAAAGAACATAAACATTGTCTTGAGTTAATCAGGGCGACCAACTATTCTTATCGTTTAAGTAGTCATTGATGGAGTAGTATGCCTTTGAACAAAGGTTGGATTTTACTTGAGCTTTAAATGCATTAAAAGGCAAATCTAGCAAAGAAGAGGGTAGCTTGTTATAAAAGGCTATACCAAGCCCAACAAATGAGTTATGAACCTTATGAAGCCGGTGAAAGGGAACACGTAGTTTGTCCTTATTTCTGGTGTTAACATTGTGAACATCACTGTTTTTAGTATACAAGTGTATATTTTGCCTAATATATATGATGTTGGCAAATATGAATTGTGATGCAACCGTGAGAATACCAATATCTTTAAATAAATCTCTTAGAGAAACTCTAGCACCTAGCTGGTAAATAGCTCTTCCAATCTTGCTTGTAAATGGAACACTTTAGTGAGAATTCCCGGCGAGATTGACCGAATTTCTTCTTGGATATTCGCCTTCAATTCGGACAGGGTTGACGGATTATTACAGTACACTTTACTCTTTAGATGTCCCCATAAGAAGAAATCCGCTGGAGTCAAGTCAGGGCTCCTTGGAGGCTAAGCAATATCATCCCTCCTCAAAATTAATTTTTGAGGAAACAGTTCTTGCACAACCTGCAGCGTCGCGTTACTTGTGTGGCGAGTGGCACCGTTCTATTGGAACCATGTGTTGATATTGTAACCACGCGATTCTTGCAGTTCCGGAGTCAAACCAGGAAGTTGCCTCGCCCGGAATTCTCACTAAAGTGTTCCAAAATTTACAAGCAAGATTGGAAGAGTGCCGTCGCCGCAACGGACGGCATCTGGACGATTTGATTTTTAAAAAGTAAAATCCCTTTAATTGTCTGTAATTTAAAATAAACATTACACTTAAAAACGTAAGCATTGTTTTATTATAGAATTTTCAAAAGTGCATTTCTTTCTGGCTCACCCTGTAGCACTGGTGAAGTCCAATACAACCAACACTGTGAGGAGTCTGTTATTCATGACAAGTCCGATGTCGTCAATTAGTGACTACGCCGTTGTCTGCCCAGTTTGTCTCGTGCTTGCAAGCGCGACTGCTGAGCGTGGGGTCCTGGGTTCGATTCCCGTGTTGGGCAAAGTGTTATTGAGTTTTTCCATTAGGAATTTCTTCGTAACAGCCCGGAGTTGGGAAGTTGGCGGTGTGATACCCCCGTGTCTCGGAAAGCACATTACGCCCTTGGTCCTGCGCCTCATCTCTCTCCGGCTCAGTCGGATTGCCGTCCACTCGGACTATGAGAGTGAGGGATGAGGGAGTTCATCTATGTCTGCGCACACACTTGTGCACTATAATATCCCTATCTCCGCTGGGATTGACCGCCATGGCCGAAATACGGTCTGGAGAACATTTACTAAGCCGATACAGTGCTGTAGGCAGGACGGAAACCAGATTGGTAATTAGTTTGCAGGCTATTAGGGAAAAGCTCACAAGACAGTTGATTGCTAGTTGTCTGTAGATGCAGTAAAATTGTTGGTATTACATGAGGCAATTCTCCTTCTTCCATCCCTTAATCCAAGTTATATCTTGGGTGTTCTTTCACAGCGGTGCCAGGATGATCTGCCCTGAGTTGTCATAGCGCTTTCATCTCCCTCTCGATACTGGAACACCTTGTAACGGGGGTCTTTCTCTTCCCAGGCGTTTCGTAAGGATATTCAGGACTGTTTTTACTGAGAAATTATCATCTCTTCTCAATACTTGCCCGTACCATCGGACTGCTTTCTTGTAGTTTGTCCATTATTGGGGCGACCCGAATGATCTTCTCACGTGCTCATTGCGTATTCTGTCCAGACGTGTTATACCGCTCGCACAGCGCAGCATCTTCACAATTATAATAATAGTATAGTAAAAAGAAGCTAGCTGGACACCTGCTAAACTCCAGTCTGTGGTAGCGTTTCTATCTTGCATTAGAATAATCCCAAATATTCCGCAATTCTGGGGCACTTTTTCATACTTGTCCCGTTTGTGTTCTAAAGGCGGCGGAGCAGGCGGGTCACGACGCGCCGAGCGTCGTGCCGCCGGTCCCTCCGAGAGACGCCGCACAGGTACGATTTGCAAACCCCATGGCCTGCAGTATATAATGATATAAATTTAGATTTGAATTAAGCTTCACCTCGATAATGCGGACCTAAGACCTGATCCTTCAGACAATCGTTTTGCGTAGTAAGTGTGCATACACACGAGCGGCTCGCGTCAACGCCAGAGACAACTGTCCACGACGAGTGTCCGTCGTGTATTTGAGTACGGTGCTCAAATACACGAGTAGTGATGAGCAAAATTGGTCTTGGTCTTGCAGTCTTGGTCTTGGTCTTGGTCTTGCAAAAAAGCAAGACCAAGACCAAGACTATCTATCTATACACTAGCAAGACCAACACCAAGACCGAACAAGCAAGACCAAGACCAAGACTGTCCCTGTCTTGGTCTTGCTTTGCTTATCACTATACACGAGCGATATGTTGTCGATGGCAGACACTCATCGATGGCTGCAGTTTCCTCTGCCGTTGCGGTGGCGGCTGCAGTGCCCCTCGTGTATTTGAGTACGGTGCTCAAATACACGAGCGATATGTTGTCGATGGCAGACACTCATCGATGGCTGCAGTTTCCTCTTCCGTTGCGGCGGCGGCTGCAGTGTCCCTCGTGTATTTGAGTACGGTGCTCAAATACACGAGCGATATGTTGTCGATGGCAGACACTCATCGATGGCTGCAGTTTCCTCTTCCGTTGCGGCGGCGGCTGCAGTGTCCCTCGTGTATTTGAGTACGGTGCTCAAATACACGAGCGATGTGTTGTCGATGGCAGACACTCGTCGATGGCTGCAGTTTCCTCTTCCGTTGCGGTTGCGACTGCAGTGTCCCTCGTGTATTTGAGTACGGTGCTCAAATACACGAGCGATATGTTGTCGACGGCAGACACTCGTCGATGGTTGCAGTTGCCTCGGCCGTTGACGCGTGTCGCTTTTGTGTGTGTGTGTGCACTTACTGTGTCATATGGAAAAACACGTGAGTAAAAATGCTGATAATTTATTTTTAACTTTATGATCCAATATTTTGACGTGTATGTTTGTGCTATTTGACAGAGATGCGTGTCAGTCCAGGAGGCGCGGGGACTTCAGCAGACCCCCCGCATATGATGCATCATCATCACATGGTATGATATCTTCTCGTATGTTAGCTCGGTAGACACAACTTTGAGAAAAAATCCGACACAATAACGATTACACTGACAGCTCTATTTTTCAGTTATGGTGGGTCCACACGATACAGACTTTCATACAGACTTCTATAAAATTTTGTCTGTGCAACTAAGCAGTACAGACAAATGTCGGTGTGATAAAAAGTCGCACAGACAAAATTCTATAGAAGTCTGTATGAAAGTCTGTATCGTGTGGACCCACCATTATGGTGAAATTCGCCCTAAATAAACATATTTGAAACCAGCCGTGCGATTCTGTAACCATCTCACCGTGAAAACTTGGGTGAAGTAAGCGTGGAGTGAGTCGTCAATAGTGTCAATCCCTAGCATCAGCATGACTCACAGCTCGCTCTAAGCTCACTTCACCTTAGTTATCACGGTGAGATTTTTCGAGAATCGCCCGGCTGATCATAGATAGTCATGGAAGGTTTAGACTGTTTCCTATCAACTGAGGAGGGTCTTTTCAAAACGGGATATGTGCATGTTAACTCATTTTCCAGAAAGTAGAAAAACTGATTGTAGGAAAACCTTTTAGTGCACAGAAAAATAATGTTATAAGAACTACATAATAAAATACTAAGAATTGTACCTTTTTTTGTCTTTTAATACCTTCTGGTTTATTGATAACAAGGACATAAAAAATTAAAATATCCCCTTTTGTTAGGACAAAATCGAAATATCCTCTTTTGTTACGAAATCAATAGATCGTGAACTATGTCGATTAAAAAAAAAAAAAAACATTTTGTTCAGAACACGCTTTTTTAAGTCCAATTTTCTAAGAAGCATATACTATTTTACATTCGTTTAAGGTGTAAAATGATGTATTTTATAAGAAGACCTCATACTCAGTTAAAAAAATTCATATTTTGGAAATATCCCGTTTTGAAAAGATCCTCCTCAACTATTATTGACTATAAATATTTTCCTTTGTCCAGGATACGAACCCCCTCGAGGGTTCAGTAGAGTCTATAGTCAGCGGCGCAGGATCTTCAGACGGTGAGCTGTCTTCCAAAGCAGGAGACAGCCCCAGCAGGAAACGCAGGCGTATCTCCAGGCATTTGTCTTCAGGTAATAATAATAATATTCCACAACTTTCACACAACGCCATCTAGTCCCAAACTAAGCAGAGCTCTTGTGCTATGAGTACTAGACGACTGATAAACATACATTATATATTTTTTAAGATGGATGTAACTGTTTTTTAATTGATTTCTTTCCTGAAGGGTGTATAATTAAACATTTTATAACAGAAAAAAAAAAAAAAAAAAAATGTCTTAATTAAGACATATCGGTTTTTGTTCCGACGCTCCTCATTTATGTTCGTACGAATCGTCAAAATGTGGAGAACAACTGATTTTTTTTTCGCGATTTCAGGTTTGGTCCCATAGTGAAAGTTGTTCAGTTTGATGGTCTAAAGCACCTCTTAAAGTTTGTAAGGTTAATTTTTTAACACCTTATACAACGTGTAACGTTAAATGCGCAAAACCTCAGACACCCCAACTGATTTTTAATTCAATTGAACTATTTCAAAGAGAAAATAAGTCATTAAAAAAATTGTAAAAGTTTTATGTGCTGTTTTAGTTTTACTGGCCATTCTGATCGCTTCTTGCGTCTGCGACGACGCTTTGTCGAGCGAGGAGTCGTCACCGGGCCGCTGCGCCGCGCTGACATTGACTTGCTTGACCTATTAATAAATAGACACGGCAACGTTTTTAATGAAGATTTTTTGAAAAATGTGACCTATATTAAAAAGTGGTTCAATTAATTCTGCTCGTTATTCTGATCAAACTATTTTCAGGTTTTGCGCATCTAACGTTACACGTTGTATAATGTCAATATACAGGGTGTCCCTGGAAGTATGGATTAAATCGAATAGACGCGTGGGCAAGGTCATTTCCAAACGTTTTAACCCTGAGAAAGTCAGTGCAATTTTTGACGGTTCAAAAGTTATGACGTGATAACACATAGGATACTTTTTGTCCCGATATTCCCACGGGATCGAAACTCACGCGGGTGAAACCGCGGGGCGCTGCTAGTAAGCTCATTATTTTATTAACATATTTTTGAAGTGAAAACTTCTTTAGCATCGTTGTGATTTGAAACTCAATGTAACGAAAAAGCGACAGTAAAAAGAGATAAACACATACATCTATAGGATTTAACGTGCGAGAGAATGAGATAGAAGGCATTATACAGTGTTTCTTATATTTGTGATCTCCTCTTTGTGCGCTGTCCGTACCCTCTCCCATCTTCATACGTTCGGGAATATTCGTAAGTCTTCGTAGATTGTCGGTACTGCTCTGGGTGCCTTCAAGCAGAAAAAGGTTTCAATCTATCGCGTGTGAACTGCACACGTGTTTTTTTTTAAAACTTCTTCTCACAGGTCGGAAGCCAGCTTTGGTCCTTGAGCTCCTTAGTGGAAACTTCACTGCATACATCACGGGTTCTTGTCTAATGTATATTGTTTGTAATTACAGGGGAGAGTAATGTGTCAGTGTCGGTGCCCGCAGTCGAGCGTCGCACGGCACGACATCACTATCAGCCACCGTAAGTATTAGTAACAAATCGTTTAAATAACTGACTGAACCATTAACAGAAAATAACTTAAAAAAAAAACCGACTCCCAAAAAAAAATAACTGTTGTAGTCGGTCTTTTTAATCTGTATTTCAGTTTTGCCACCGACTTCCGAAATTAAAGTTATTTTTCACTTTGTAGTGTTTGGAGGGGCCCGTGGCTAAATAATAACAGCCACACAGGTCGATCGATCAGGTTAAGCTACGCTTGCCGCGGTTGGTCTGTGGATGGGTGACCATCTTTACATACCGAGACCCCTCCGTGCCTCGGAAAGCACGTTAAGCCGTTGGTCCCGGCTGTCATTCGTAGATCTTTGACAGTCGTTACGGGTAGTCAGAAGCCCGAAAGTCTGACAACCAGTCTTACCTAGGGGTATCGTATTACCCAGTAACTGGGTTGTGGATGTCAGATAGGGAGTCGCTCCATGTAAAATACTGGTATTCAACTGCATCCGATTAGACTGGAAGCCGACCCCAACATGGTTGGGAAAAGGCAGTTGGAATGTATGGGAGAGAACATGATTTTCAACTACAACATTAAGTTTGTTCTTGGTATAAAATTTCAGCTACGAAACCCTTCATTGTGCGTGGCCCGTCACGCACTTGCAGGTTTATTTTTTTTTTTTTCCTATTAATTGTATATCATAAAAATGTTTCTCCACAGACGGCGTGTGCGCTACGTGAACAACGGCGCGGGAACATGGACAGAGCGTCACTTAGACCCGCACACACACCCGACGCATCCCGCGCATCCCGCGCACCCCGCACACCCCGCGCACCACACGCACCACACACACCATGCGCATCCGCATCATACGCCACTGTTGTTGGATATTAACCAGGTAATGATTAAGTGGAGTCGAAATGTAATGAACATTGTAGGCCTTGTACAGACGCCAGCACATCAAGCTACTACAATCTGTCAGATTTCTTTATTAGATTTTCAACTTTATCGCTAAAGTATAAGGTTCAAAGTTGATTGGGAAAATGTTGACAGTTTCGGGTACCTTGATGTGCTGGCGTCTGTACACGGAGAGAAAATTCTTAGAAAAAATATTGTGCTCGTCACTGTAAAGTGAGTGCAAGTGACATCTACAGAAAATTTTCTGAGTGAGATTGGGAAAAATTCCATTTCATTTGTTCAATCAATTTTACTGTACAGCATAAGAATTTTTACTATGTAGCATGGTAATTTTTCCATTACCACTCAAATTCACTCCGATTATGAGACAGCACAGTCATTTTTCTATGATTTTTCTCTCCATGTAGATTGTAGATTAGTAAACTATTATCTATTTTGATAAGTACCTGCAGAGTAATTGCGTAACACACTATCAGTAGCAATGGGTTTTTATTTATTTATTTATTAAAGGCAAACCAACAGCTTCTGTATACAGCTTTACATAAGAATAATAATAGTAACAAAGCATCAGACTTATACAGTCGCCAATAATAGGTCGACCAACATTCTAAGTGAGTAAAATAACACTTAGTTATTATTAGCTATTAAAATCTTGATAAAGATGGGTTTCATTTTGACAGTTCAACAACGTTCATCGCGTTATTTACGTTGTTGACCAGACACATTTTTCGAACATATGGAGCAATGGATTAGCAATATGCTTCAAAATGATTCAAATTGAGTGTAATAGTGTGTTACGCAATTAGGGTGCTGTTACTTGTTGACGCCTACTCTGTCCTCCCGTACCTACTGTAATTTGAAAACATTGTAAAAGCCAATTATTTACAAAAGACTAACCGTGGAGTTTCTTGCCGGCTCTTCTCCATAGAAAACGACCAATTGGAGCCGTGTACCTAGCTTCTGACGTTTCATAAGTGCCCTTGTAGGTTTCTCACACAAGGACTCCAATATGGTAATACCTATTAGGACTGATTTATCAATCATAATATGTATTAGCATATTTGAGTCCTTTGTTACTTGTTATTAAATATAAATAAATAAAGGGAGACGGAGACATTGGCGCCGATTCCCTTATTTATAAACTAAAGTAAATTTAATTCAGTGCATCCTTCTCTTTCTATTTCATTAAGAAAACGACAGAAGATAAATATTAGTTTAGTCCTGTCATATTAGTCAGCGCCTGACGTAAATTGACGTATTTTTAGTACCCAATTTTTTAATCACGTCTAAACTTGTCTATGGAGCATCTTAATTTGGCAGGATTAACTAATGTTTATTTTTTCCTTTTCTTAATGAAATAGAAAGAAAAAGATGCACTGAACTTAAATTTAGTTTAATTTGTAAGCAATATCATTTTTGTCAACCTAGGTCAAGTAAGTTTATTTTCTTTTTGTCTTTCTTTTTACTCTGAGAGATAATTATGTACCTTTGTAGGTATTATTAACACTTGGCATGCGAGCAACGTATTTTTACGTTTTTTGCAGTGTGTCACTAGAGCGCGGGTCACGTAAAAATACGTATTTAGTAGATTTGTGGCCCGCTGCACGCGTAATTCGACGGCGAAGTATGCCCACATGCCAAGTGTTAACCTGTTAACCGTGCGGGACGTATAAATACGTCAAACTTAAACAGTAGCGTGTACGGAATTCCCCGGTTAACAAGTTAATAAATAAAATATATTTGAAGTTTCGATTGTATTCTATATTTTAGAATGACTAATTCTAATCTAATTTAATAATTTAACCTGTTAACCGGGGAATTCCGTACACGCTACTGTTTAAGTTTGACGTATTTATACGTCCCGCACGGTTAACAGGTTTAATAAAGGGGTAATGCCATACAGTTTTCTGTAGCCCATCATACATTTTTTTTACCCAGTATCAGGATTAACGTATCAATATAATCTGTAACGTAACTTAACTTATAAATAACCCGACTTGTTCCAGATTCAGTCAGTCCGCGGCACTCGCCTGGGCGCGCTGGGCGGCGTGGGCTGGCATGCGCACGCGCACCGTGACCACGCGCAGCGCACGCAGGTACGCGGGATATACTGTGGTGAAAAGAGGGACACGCTCGCGAAGTATAACGTGGATATCAAAGCTTTTTAAGAGCAGTCAGTGTGAAAACACACTAAATAAAAAATGTTTATTAATAAAATTGGAAGTCGTTACTCAGCCTTCAGCTTCCACTTTATGAATAATTTCAAGTTGCTAGTTGAATCCGACTTTTGGTTTCGACTAATTAAAAAAAGAGAAAATAAAAAAAAAACTAGAAATCTCACCGTGAAATTATAAGTGAAGTGAGCGTGAAATGAGCAGTGTCAATAGTGTTAATCCCTAATGACAGCTCACTTCCCGCTCACTTCACCTAAGTTCTCACGGTGAGGTTTTTTACAGAATAGCAATGCTGATGGTTATTTAAATAGAAATGTGGTCGACAACAATAATGAAATCTATTAATTCAGTTTCTTTGAATGTAGACATTTTTCCCTATACTGTATTTTTTTATTTCTTTACATTATAAAATTCGTATAAAAATATCTTTTGTACTTGGAACTTACTCCGAAAGAAAATGTCTGCAATGTCTTCGTGGCGTGTCCCGATCAAAACAATTTAATGATACAATTTCTTTCAGTTATCAATAAAATTAATATAAGAAAATATACAATCGAACCGAGCATATGATTAGGTACAAAAAATATATAACAGCTAGCGTTACACGACAGCATTTTAATTTCGACACACACGACAAACATAACCGACATTTGAACACGTTAAAACACTAAGCGACACGTTGGGCCAAACATTTGTGTCCAACAACAAATGTTTGCCCCAACAATAACGTATGACACACACAAGTACTGTTAAAACTATGAAACCCAACACACTTCAAAATAATACAATATCTAAATTTCAAATTATAGGTATAAATATTTACAGTACCCGAAATATACCACATCGAGCTTTAGAAAGAGACAAACATATACGATTGACAGAGACGACGCTCTATAAAGCCTTGTTCTAAAACTCGAAGTACCGGGTACTGTAATACAAACGTTACCTTAACGAGAGCCGTGAAATTTACATGATGACGTCATAATACACGTGTAAAATTCACGTCTTTTTTTCTATATCGATTGATACGCTGTATGTTTATTGTCAATCTGGGCATAGCATATAATGAAGTTCTATATATATAGGTAAATAGGCACACTCGTGGTCGGTTAGGTTTTATTGTATAATCAAATATTGTTATGTTAGTGTTTAGTTAGTAATAAGTTCCGAAACGGCGATCGAACCGAGCGAGACGTTAATTTTAAAATTATCCAAAATGGCGTCATCATTTGAGTATTACAGAGGCAAAGATGTAACTTTTTCGTTGTTGAATTGTTTATTTTTATATCTGTTTCGGGGTTTTGAAAGTTTGTTTCCATTATTTCCTATTACGACACTTATTACTTTCAACATTTTGAGGATTGAGTGTAAATAAAGCGAAATTCAAAGTAACAGCATTTATTTCAAATAGGCACATAATAGTTATTTATGAAACTATTGTATAATAAGGGGTATTAAAACACGAATCATTGTAACACTCGTTTGTATGATATTATGGTTACTGTGACACTGGTTGTTTTAATGTTGACAATACTGTCGGCGTCTGACGGCACGGTTGGCGCAGTGGTTAAGCGATTGACTGCTGCGCTGCGTGTCGCGGGTTCGATTCCCGCACAAAACAAATATTTGTATGACCTTCAAGTAGTTGTTCCGGGTCTGGCTGTTTGTGTATGTAAGTTTAAATGTTTGTAAACGCACCCACAATACAGCAGAAATTCCTAGTGTGGGGCAACGTTTTATATAAACAAAACAAAAAAAAATAAAAATAAGCTGTTTCCGAAACTTTTATAGAGGACTCAAAGCATGGGTGCAGATAAAAGGCACTTTTAACGTCATAAACAGTTACCAAAGTGCCAAATAAAACTCATAGTTTTGTAAAATGATGCAGCAAAAAGACGCGTCGGCTTTTTTTCGACTTTCATCTTTTGTTTTTCGCGTTTGATATTATGAGCAAATGGGATCAGATTCACAGGATAATAATACTGATCGACACGGTTCAGTTTTCTATAAATTTAAACGGTGGGAACAGCAAGCTAATTGCGTAACACACTATCAGTAGCAATGGGTTTCATTTTGACAGTTCAACAACATTCATTGCGTTATTTACGTCGTTGAGCAGACTAATTTTTCGAACACATGGAGCAATGGATTAGCAATATGATTCAAATTGAGAGTAACAGTGTGTTACGCAATTAAGTTGCAGTCTTTTAATTTCCTAGTTCATACCAGAATTAAAAAATGCTCTGTAACAGTCACGTGATGACGTCACGTCGCCACGTAAGTTCGGTTCTTTCGTCACCTCCATGCTGAGGGTCCGGGTCGCACATAGGTGCCGGCGGGCGGAGTCCCAGCACCCGAGCTGTGGGGCGCCGCAGTTCTGCCCCCGCTGCCACACCTGCGCTACCAGGTATACACTGCGCAACATTGCGCAATAACTGCGCAAAAGTTTTGGTACAGGGTTTTGGTGGCTCCGATACGATTGGACGCTTTTTTGTTCGATTGATCAGCTTTTTACTGTCTTTTGTCCGCTATTGAATTGTTTGAATCGTCGTCTGGTGTCTGGTTAACCCCTTCAACTAGCTATGCAACTAAAATCTGCGCAACATTAGGCTAATGTTAACACGGCTGCTCCATTCGCTTGAAAATGTTGACTAAATATCATCAAATTATATTAAAATCATTCAGCAATATGAACTCATATTCATTATTTATTAATCATATAAGAATCCTATTTGAATGCTATTCTAAGTTACACAGCTAATTGTTATTAACCTTGCATTAATGAAACTGCATAACAGGCAATACATAATGCTTGCGGCCGAAAAATCGATTCTTTGCACATAAAAAAACGCTTCTAACTTATTCATAATTCTCATTTAGTTTAGTTGAAGGGGTTACAAAATTACTTTTACTCTACCCGCATTTTCAGTCAATTTTTTCTAAAAAAATACCCTCTTAGGGAGGGCGCCCATGAGCAACTTAGTTGCCCAGCAATTTTTTTTTTGTTTCCGTCGCTGTCTCCTCGCCGAGATTTGAACGATGCGCACACGGGAGGGACAGCAACGCAACTTTTTTTTTTTTTTTTTTGTTAAATCGGTTGAGCGGCAACCGGCTGGCCGGCAACTTTTTTGTCGCCGTGCGCGCACTTGCATTGCAACCAATAGACGGGCGACAGTTGCATCCAAACCTGCGGATAAAAATAATCTCCCAGCTGTCGCGTCTCAACATGCAGGCACTTTCATACAAACCCGTAGACTTGATGTAAGAGACAAATTAGTTGCGAAGACAAAAATTGCTCGTGGGCGCTCTCCCTTATTGTGTTGTAAATAATTCAAATCGTATCGGAGTCGGTTTCTTACCGTCATAACTTACATATGTTGGACGCGTGCATGTTCCTAACACAGTAGCATATCGTCCAGGTATACCAACGTTGTATCACATCTCTGAGGCTTTTGTGAACGTTTTGTTGAATTGTACGTGCTTACAACTAAATTAAAAGCCGTTTCTGTGTCTCCACAAGCACTATATTTGTTTATTTACAATTAACATGAAATGCCGCTCATAAATTTATGTAACTGGCACCTGATAGTAAGCTTGATCCAAGTCCAAACATGAATATTTTCAAAAAAGCATTTTTGTTTCGCCTTCTGTCTTCACTCTTGTCTTAATTAATGATCATGGTTTTATTATTATTATTATTTATATGTTTGCTTCAAGTTTGCCCGACTAGTTTTTTAGAATTATTATTTCTTATAAATATTATATTTCATTGTTTGCCTTTGTGTATGTGATGTATCGTTGGTATAGTCGTCTCGTGGGCACGAGTTGTCTCCGTTCCGCTGCGTGCTGGTCCCTGTGATGGTGGCTGCCAGCCCCGCTTTACCACTATATATCTAGTGACGTCACGTGGACTAACATGTACACACACATATTGACCTAACTCTGAGTTTGTTTCGGTATTTCTTCTATGTCATAAATAGGTGTAATAATATTTGTGGCATCATGATCTGGGTTACACAATCCGTTTGCACAGTGAGGAAAACATTCATTCGATTATAAACTAAAAACATGAATGATTAATTATTATTTTACTAATATTATTGAAAATGCTATTATCTATATCAGTTCTTACCGCTGCACCGTCCCCAAGCTTTAGCTACTAAGCTTTTAGAACATCAGTAAATAGCATTGTTGGATACCATTTTGATGTGATATCCTTTATGAAAACTCACCAAAATCTTTTCAGTTAACGACACAACTTATCAAGTCATTTAGTTAAACTAAGGAACGTTTGTCTGTTCGCTCATATTTCTCTAAATGACTAGTCTGTTAAGCTAAAATTCTAAAGTTCTAAAGTTCTAAACGCTGTCATATCTTCACTTATCTCTTTAGCATAATCAGCTTTTTACGTTCCCACTGCAGGGACACAGGACTCCTCTCTGTGAGAGGGTGTGGGCCATAATCCACCATGCAGGGCCAGTGCGGTTTGGTGGATCTTATCTCTTTAACATCTAAATAGATGTGTTTGTGTGTGTTAGTCCTATGTGTCAATGGTTTGGTATTACTTCTAAGCTTCAGGTTGTTGGTCCGTCAGCTTGACGATGCGCTCGTCTTGATAACTCTTACCATAGTGTTCATTATATAAATACTTTCTATTGGCTGCTGTGAGGTTGTTTAGATACACACTGGATTTAATAAAAGTAGTAAACGTTCTGGGTATTTGAAATTAGATTTGTTGTTTGTAAATTCAATCACCAAGAAATTATTGATATAATAAAAATTCCTGTCATTTTGACAGATTTAAAAAATATATATTCAATAAGTTGACTTGTAAGAGTTATAAAATGACATATATAAAGTTCAAGATGCCAAATGGCTGATTAGTAAGGAGGTAAATCCAATGGATTATTCAAGTTTGGAAGTGAAAGAACTAAATCAAACACTGGTTGAATTACTTATCCAGCTTCCGCAATGAATTTAAATGGGAGCTTACTCCAATAAACACCATAGTTAAGAAGGCCAAAATCGCTGACCTGAACGGTCCAGATACTCATCATCTGCCTAGCCTTTTCCCAACTATATTGGGGTTGGCTTCCAGTCTAACCGGATGCAGCTGAATACCAGTATTTTACATGGAGCGACTGCCTATCTGACCTCCACAACCCAGTTACTGGGTAATACGATATCCCTTGGTAAGGCTGGTTAACAGACTTTCGGGCTTCTGACGACCCGTAACGACTATCAAAGATCCACGAATGACAGCCGGGATCAACGGCTTTACGTGATTTCCGAGGCACGGCGGAGTCTCGGTATGTAAAGATGGTCACCCATCCATACACCAACCGCGGCTACCGGTGCTTAATTACGGTGTAATCTACACAACGCCACAGCAGTAAAAACTATAAATGTAAGCATTCGACTCCACCGCGCTTGGTTTGACTATAGTATCTACTCTCTCGATGTTACGTCTGTCCGTCGTAGTAGGTGGCACCCTGTTGTCGCCACACTTTTATTGCTAACTACCCTCCTAAAACAATGGTTACCTGGTCCAATCTAATCCGCATCAGGATCATACAATATTTTTTGGGCTCAATATAATCTTAACAACTTCGTAGGATATTTAATATGCTTATGTACAAGAACTAAAATTTGTATTTTAATATCGTTCATATACATATTTTGCTCCAGTCTAGTAGCTAAGGAATCCAATAGATTTTTGAATTTAACATAAATTTTTACAACAACATTTGTAAGACTGGACAAATTGTCAAAAAACTTTTAAGCTAGCAATTGTGCTTTAATAAGATCAGAAGTCTTAAATACTTCATTTTTAAATCATATCGATGCAGAATTAGAAGCTAAGCTTCGAAATCTTGAGAAACGTAAAATGGGCGTCAGTAATTTAAAAAGTTGCGATTAGGATGAAAACCATCTTATTTTAGGTTGTAGGCCATAACATATGAAATGTTTAAATGGTATACATATTTTAATGGCCATATTGGTGGGATAGCACATACAGGATGTATATTTATGGGTGGCGTATACAGGGTGTTTCCAGTCGGACTCCACGACAACTGTACATGTGTACGCACATATGCATGCCCAGATGGTCCAGTGTTCTAGGGTGCTAGGCAGCGTTAGTGGCTTGTATCGTGTCGCTTAGACCTAACTAGCCTTCGAATACTATCTGTAAGAACCTGTCTATGTACCGGACTATGCTTTGACAACAAGACCTACAAAAAAAAAAAAAAACAATGTTTCTTTAAAATGTCAGATTTATTAAAGTAGATATTGAAAAAAAAAAGTCTCACAAAAAGCTTGTTACCCTGTATAACAACTTATATGGAAAAATAGTTTTGAGGGTAGTCAGAGCATCGTTTGAGCGAAATAGCGCGGGGGCGGTACTAACTATCGGTTATTAAAGGCTTACCATTGATAAGACTGTTCTAGTATCAAGGCAGTTCGCTAAAAAGGTGAAAGCTCTCAAGTAGACCGCGAAATTCATAATATGTACTGTTTCATGACGTCTCCCATCGAAGGTATGCTGATGATTACTATGAAAATATAACGATGAAATGCCCAAATCGCATTTTATCAACATAAGACGCATTGAAGGGTAATCATTTGGGAAAATTGACAGAAAATTTGAAATTTCTGAGCTACTTGAGAGCACTCACCTTAAGCATAGATTCTGAATTGATAGTAAGTACATTATGTCGCGCTCACACGACACACACTTGAAGCTTTGACACTTTTATAACAGTTTTATTCTTACTCGCTGGCTTACTGACACTTGCGTTTTAGACACTTGAGTTATCGGTTGTCTTTGGTTACAATAAACAAAATGCAAAAGTCTACAAAAATGCCCAAAATTTTTTTTTTTAGGTCGCAACATGTAATGTAACGTTAACTGTGTTCGCGGACATGTTGCGTATATTTTGTCTCTGCAACGTTTACAATGGCATGGATTTTATGCTAAATGATAAAAACAACCGATTGCTCTTAAAATATGTGATCTATAGTGATTATTGTGTAAGTCTTAAGTTTTAATTTCAGGCTACGTTAAGATGCTTGCGAGATTTCTTCGTAATAGCGCGACTGTCTGTACCTAGCCTAAGTTCTGTATCATTAGGCGTCAAATTTTGGGTTGTACTTTCTTAATATTGCAAGGTCCAATATATCAATGTTCAGAGAAAATTGAATAACTCAAAAATTTCCGGGAAATATCTGAATATTTTGACACGATGCTCAAGAAAATTGAATTAAAACTGTGTTTGACAAAAGATTTGTATTTTAATCTAACAGTTTTAGGCTGTCTGTCCATTGACGCGGAGCGTAGAAACGGAGAAATATTAACCAATAGAAAAATGACATTGAGATTTTATGCAATCCTATTGGTTAATATTTCTCCATTTCTCCGCTCCGCAGCCTCGCTCCGCGTCAATGGACAGGCAGCCGTAAAATAGATATTTATCGAAAATCAGTATAAAATACGAAGCAGAGACTCATACTGATGAAAACTAAATTATCATAAGAGGATTTTTACCTTTAAAGATCTATTCAGTCAGTAGTCCCAAATTCGCCGCCTAATGAACACAACTTCCTAAAAAAAAGAAGGAATAAAAATCCTAAAAATAATGTCCGACAATTTAATAAATAAATTAAATATGTAAAATCAAGTGTATGTTTGTGGGCGTGCTGCTCTCATAGTTTAATATTACGTGAATGGCGTAACACGGCCACGGCACATGTTAGAGCCGCTTTGGATCTACGACCGACGCGTGCGACTATTAACACATATGAAAAATTAGACCCTCATTTTGGGGCTCAATTCAAATTTCGATTTAGACAGGCTTGATGAACATAAATGTAGGGGGGGGGGGGGCTAAGGCGCTCAAACTACTACTGCTATTAAAATAAATCATGTGTGTTTGAAGTCGAGGCGTGAGGTTGCTGCTAAAGTAGAATATTTAATAGTAGTCTTAAACACCGATCTCTAGAAGTCACAAATCTCTTACCAGCATGTCGATTCTGTAAAAATCTCACCGTGAAATCATAAGTGAAGTGAGCACTTAATAGTGTTAATCCCTAGCGAATGACAGCTTGCTCAACGCTCACTTCACCCAAGCTTTCACGGTGAGATGGTTACAGAATCGCACGGCAGTTCCTCTACTACCAAATCTCATGCTAACTATTTTCGTTTCGGTCAAAAAGTAGACAGTCACTCCATGTGAAATACTGGTATTGAGCTGCAGGCGACCCTGACATAGTCGGGGTAAGGCTGGACAGATGATCATTTTACGTCATCCAGCCAACCAGACATTTGACATCACATTTTCTCGACTCCCAGAAAACGGTGGTAAAGTCTGCTATTGTGTATTCTCCTTTACATGTTAGCAAGGTGGCGGTGCCTGTTAGACAGTGTGTATCACTCTTAATACATAGACATGCACAGTGCTTGAAGATGTAGGTATGCTGAAGCGGTCAAACGGTGAGGACGGTTCTGTAAAACGGTCACATAATATTACGTAAACTTATGCCTTTATGGAGGCAGACAGAAATGTGGACTTAAATATTTTGTTTCGTCAATGTGTTGATAAAAAAAAAAACTAATTACACTAAAAATAAAAAAATAAAGTTTTTTTAATTTTGTAACAGAAATGTGGACTTAGAGGGGCCTGTGGCTAAATAATAACAGCCGCACAGGTCGATCGATCAGGTTAAGCTGCGCTTGCCGCGGTCGGTCTGTGGATGGGTGACTATCTTTACATACCGAGACCCCTCCGTGCCTCGGAAAGCACGTTAAGCCGTTGGTCCCGGCTGTCATTCGTAGGTCTTTGACAGTCGTTACGGGTAGTCAGAAGCACGAAAGTCTGACAACCAGTCTTACCTAGGGGTATCGTATTAACCAGTAACTGGGTTGTGGAGGTCAGATAGGCAGTCGCTCCATGTAAAATACTGGTATTCAGCTGCATCCGGTTAGACTGGAAGCCGACCCCGACATAGTTGGGAAAAGGCTAGGCAGATGATGAACAGAAATGTGGACTTACATATTTTGTTTCGTCAATTTGAAAAAACTAATTATAGAAAAAAAATATATATATTTAATTGGTTGTAAATAAAATAAAAATATATAAAATTGTTTTAATTCAAGTAACAAGACTCATATACAAACAGATACACAAAAGGACACAGACAGGACAACAAGCACAGACAAAGACGAACACTCACAAGGTAACAATATGGCTACTGCAGCATTGCCGGATATAATGGCAATCCAGTCTCTTGGCGATCATCGCCGGGATATATTGGATTATTTGTATGTTTTTTTCGGCTCTAGTCACATCTGTAGTTATCGACAAACCATTGTTTTGTCGTCGATTTCGTCCACAAAAGTTCATCATACCTTGATAAATGGCTAAGTAAGATTTGATTTATTAGATTTTTACTTAATTTTTAATTAATAAAAAAATCCGACTGTTTCATCATCGTTTCAGTCATCAGGCATCATTATTTTGCCTGATTTGATATACAAGGTGTTAGGTAATAGGTAATACGGACTGGTGTCCGCAAATCCACGTCAATGCGCGTATTTTGCGTACAGGTGGGAAAATCGATAATTCGATCCACCCCAGCTCCTCAAGGAAGGCCAGCAACGCCTTGATGTTACTGACCGTCTCACGTAGGGTACCTGAGTTACCGATGTACTTTGCCCTGTGGTTTGTACAGGGTGTTACACAAACAGCTAAAAACTTTATCAACAAATTGACCGTGTTTCTTTGTCAAACATCTCTAAAACATTTCTTTAAAGTGCTTAAAAAGTATATGAAGGCTTTACAAAACCGTCCCCACCGCACGTCGTCAGCAAAAACGCTCTAACTAAATTAAAATCTCGATGTTTTAATCATGCCACACTCCTGACTGTTTCTTACTTATTATCTTGTACACACAATAACAGCGCCGAAGTAAGACGACACGCTATTCCTAACACGGGTGTAGCGAAAAGCAGGCTTTAACACAAACGGACGAAAGTTTAAATTCACATGCACGAATTGACGTTACCCTGTCTCTATCTCTTTATGTCATATAGCGGTGTCATTTGTTAGAGCGAGAGGTCCGCTCGCTAGCATCCGCACTCATACGCTTTAACGAGTGATTGGACTTCTCGCTCTAGTGAATTACATTATTCGAGTGATAGAAAAAGATAAAGATATAGCTGATCTGTGCTTGTAGATTTTGTTTTGTCTCTAAAACCCCGTATTTATTGTGAATAAAAGTTGCGTAATGTTGCAGCAACATGGCGTTGCTCGAAACTAGCAGCATGTTGTGTCATGAAACACGTTGCTGTAACAAAAATGAGCAGTTTTTGCTTTCTATGCATACGGGGCTTCCAATATCACCAATTAATTTAAGAATGATTAATTTATTATGTGTTTTAATGTGGGTATATTACGGTTGCGGTACACACTGTATACGGTGTGTATTTTGGATTTAAAGACAGATTAAAATGATTTAAAAATATCTGATCCTGCGTAGACAAAGACTACGCGTTTTTGTAGCACAGGGCTACGCCGTAGCTTGGCGCGTAGCAAGCAAGACTACGCGAGTTTAGAAAATATTTTTTTTTAACTTTTGATAACAAAGTTCAAAATCGCTTACTCCATAAACCTGAATCTGTCTTAATATCCAATAAACACTCTGCATTGTCGTAAGTGAACACGTTCGTGTGAGCTACACCCTTAGCGCGCATGTCTTCACTCGGCGCGCGCATGCACTCAGCTCATACCGTTGTACATACGTACTGCAAGGTCTAGTCGCTGCATAACACATGTCTAGTGAACGAGCCCCCCACCTCCACCGAAGTGGGGGCTCACCATACCCCCGGTCCGAACGACCCTCCCAAATATTTTTTTTTTTCGTCAACTAACCCCGTCACTTAAATTTTATTATTCGTGTACCGCATGCAACGATTTTCCTCACTTTTGGATACCTTGTGTATGTGTTCCGTGTTCTTCGTGTATAATTTGGAGTTTAATTCTGTCTTCGGTTTTCACCCCGTGTGGCGCGCGCCGGCCGCGCGTCGCCCACCAATGGCGACGCGGCTCGCGGCCGCCACTGCTCGAGCCGCGGCCTACACGGGGTGAAACTGTCGACGGTTTTGCCACACTGTTTATTTAAGATTTTTGCCGCTAGCAACTCAAGCTTTGGTATTATGTAGAGAATAAATAAAAAAAATATTTGGCTGGTCGCTTTGATTATTAGAACTTGGCTGTTTCCTAAGATATGCTCTTTTTAATGTGAACAATTGATTAACACTTGTATATGGCGTTAGAGAGGTATTGTGTCTCGCGGTACACTAGCAGCAATAAGTTTTTCTCTCGTTCTTATTTATTTATCTTTATATATCGTTATGTTTATTTTTTATTGCCAACTATTTATGTATGACATCATCATAGTTCCGTTATAGTCCACTGTAGCGTAGCTGTACCCTTAAATATTATCACTTACGATTTTTTTTTTACTTTTTTTATTTCAACATTTTTTATTTTCATATTTTTAAAATATAAAATATTGTGAATAGTTCTCTGGCACAATTTAATATATCCTCATAGATTCGACACGTGTGTGATATTATGTATGTATTCGATAGGACGAGTAGAGAATCTTTATGCTTAAACTGATAACGGCCGCTGTTTCTTATACCCTGGTACTTTGGGCTCCTCTATCATTTTTAAAATGGACGCTTACATCCGGAATTGACGTCAGGAAAAAACGGACCGAAAATAAAATAAGTCGCGGATTATTGATTAATTAATAAACAACTAAATTTTAATAATTATTATTAATATGTACATGTATAAGGGGGGGGGGGGGATAACTTGTTCTTGGTTTAAATGGAAATGTATCCTAATAATATTATCCATCAAACAACTCCTTACTTTGCAATATTTGTATTAATCAAGCAAAGAATTAGCAACTTCGATTTTTTTTTACTTTTCAATATTATTAACTTACTTTTGAATCTGGCCGTAAAATGATTTAAAATAATATATATTTCGTCTCTCATTCTGGGTCAGTTCACGATGTAAGCGTTATTGACATACCCTTTGATTGAATGCAACACGAAAATAAACCAAAAAAAAAAAAATCTAAATTGGATCTTCTTTTGTCTCTCTGGTATAAAATGGCTAAAATTCTAAGCCATCACAATCACCCTACAGCAGTCCACTGCTGGACAAAAGCCTCTAAACTATTCAAAATCAAATGTCATTTATTCAAACTAGGCTGAGAATCAGCACTTTTCGAACGTCAAACTTACAAAAGACAGTCCCCCATAACGCCCGCCCTTCACCACTTCCTAGTGCTTTCGCTGGGGAGAAGAAGTGGCGCAACAAACTCCCCGGCAGCACAGCTGTCTGTTTATTGCATTGCAATAAAAAAGATTCCTTGAGTGAATCCATCCTTAGAGCAGTTTTAGCCGAGTGGTGACGGCCCCGACCCGACTTTCGAGCTGTAGGTCGTGTGTCTGAAACCAAGGAAGGCGCTTTACTTTGTACAGACGCCAGCACATCAAGCTACCCGAAACTGTCAGATTTTCCCAATCAACTTTGAACCTTGCTTTAGCGATAAAGTTGAAAATCTATTAAAGAAATCTGTCAGATTGTAGTAGCTTGATGTGCTGGCGTCTGTACATATAAATAATTTCATCACCACTGCTCTCAAAACGGTGAAGGAAAACTTGGCAAGGAAACCGAGATGTCTTAGAACCAAAAATTCGAAGACATGTGACATCTACCAACCCGCACTGGGCCCGCGTGGTGGATTACAGTCCACTTCCTTTTGGAGAGAGGAGGCCTGTCCAAGCAGTTGGAAAATTGTAGGTTGATTATCTTGGGGCGTACCCTGGAAAGTCAGCTCCGCTACCACATTGCTAAGACGCTAATATTTTTACCATGGCATGAGCTATCCTCATACGGCATGATTTTTTTTACAGCCTCCAATATTTTACAGGATGTTCTACTCATGAATATGAACAACTTTTACTATGGAACCAACTCTGAGATCACGAAAAAAAATCAGCTGTTTCATACATTTTGCTCAACTAGGTATTGAACTTAGCTGATTTTGTTTTCGTGATTTCAGAGTTGGTCCCATAGTGAAAGTTGTTCATATTCATGAGTAGAACAACCTGTAAAAATTAGGAGCCTGTAAAAAAAGCATCTATTATAATTCGTGCCAATACCAGAAAAAAATGAATTGCATTGCAGTTTGTTAATTTATAAAAAAACGTTCGTGTTACATTCAATCCATTAACAATTTAAGGCGGATTACAGATCTTGAGAGGCACGCAATGACATTTTAATATTGAAAATATGCATACATACGTTACTGGTTTTTTGAAGGGAAATATTTAACCCGTCTGCCTTCAAAGCAAGTGTGAACAGGCATCTGGGCACGCTCGTTCCATCATAGACCTCATTCATCGCCATCCATCAGGCGTGATCGATGTCAAAAGCGGACCCATTCAGCAATAAAAAAAAAAAAACGACGGGTTGCACTCCGGGAGTGGCGGCAGAAGTGAAAACTTGAATATATTAACGTTGTGCATTTTTTATATTTTGGAATGGTTAGGGAATACTTTTGCACGAATTGCTTTAATTATCAGTATAAAAGTGCAATCATTTATGTGCTAGAATACAATATTTATTTATTGCGCTATCGTACACAAACATGACAATTTATATTACATTAAAAAGTTTATCTCTCAGAAAAATCAACTTCTATCCACATTCGCGCAAGCGCCCTGCGCCGCCTAAACGAAACAGCAGGCGCAGGCATACATTTTCGCCGCGCCGTAGAAAGAGAGGGGGATACTTCCTCTCCTACGCCGCGCCGGCTGTCTACTCTCCATCCGTCTTAGCAATTTTCGATCAGGTCACGTGTCCTGACGCGAGTTTAACATTTTTTACCCATTACAAAAAAAGTGTACAACGCCGCTAAAGAAGTTTTCACTTCAAAAAAAAAAACTTACGTTTTCACGCTACAACGGCTGAACGGATTTGAATGAAATATTTTTTGGCACATGGGTAGATCATGACCTGCCGTGCGATTCTGTAACCATCTCACCGTGAAAACATGGGTAAAGTGAGCGTGGAGTGAATCGCCAATAGTGTCAATCCCTAGCATCAGCATGACTCACAGCTCACTCTAAGCTCACTTCACCTTAGTTATCACGGTGAGATTTTTCCAGAATCGACCGGCTGGATTAGGACATAGGACATGGGATATTTTTTATCTCGATATTTCAACGGCATCGAGACTTATGCGGGTGAAATCGCGGATCGCAGCTAGTGATTTTATAAAAACAGTTACGGTACTCATTACCCATTTGTTTATTTTAATTGCATTGACATTTTATTTTTATTTTAATTCTGTGACCTTTTTAATTTGTATTTATTAATTTATTTTATTTGTAGACATTGAAATTTTCTTCAGAGCTATGAGTATTCTGTGTAGCAGTAGGCATTGTGATATTTTATGTAATACTAGCATCCGCCCGCAACTTCGTTTGCGTAGAATTCGGAATTCCCGCCGTTTAAATCGGTCAAGCCGTTTAGTAGTTGACATACCGACAGCAGCGCCACCTACCAGGTCCAATTGTATTTTTAAAATAATCCAGGAAACCATCGAAATACCCATATAAAATTTCAACCCAATCGGTTCAGCCGTTTAGAAGTTATATGAAAATGATAAGTACGGAAGGATAATTCATACTACCCGTTGTCCTATTACCCGTTTTCCCGTTGGAATGTAGCATTTTCCCGCGGTAAACAGTAGCCTATGTTCATCAGGGATAATGTCGGCTTCTAATGGTAAAACAATTTTTCAAATCGGTCCAGTAGTTTCGGAGCCTATTCAATACAAACAAAAAATCAAATCTTTCCCCTTTATAATATTAGTGTAGATGGGTCTTGCCTGAATTAAATGATTTTTATTTATTTATTTATTACTTCTTTGGAAGTCTTACCAATAAATTTTAAACAGCCTAGTATAAACTGACAAGCAAGAAGTGTAAAGTTTCACTAACCAATAAAAAAAAACCTGTAGAAGTTCATACAAAACCAAGTATGGTAGCCAAAGTCATTGCGTGCCGATCTCCTTCTGTATTTCCCCCTCGTCCAAGACATGTGCTGACGTGTCCTTGCCTCAGATGGGCGGCGTGTACGCGGGCCTGCAGTACCACGGGAGCTTCGCCCCGCCGCCGCCGCCCCGCGGGCCCTTCGCCTCGCCGCCGCACCCGCATACACACTATATCGCTAACTCACAGGTTAGTACCAACTGTACAGTATAATCCACGTCCTCCGTGTTCTGTCAGATTAGCACTTTAAGGGGTTAGGGGTAGTCAGAGGCACGAAAAAATGAGAATTTTCAATAATTTTTTCTTGTCAGTAACTCAATTTATTTAATGAAAGTAACAATATGACATCGTTACATTATGTCTCAATTCGACTTCACGAAAAAATATTGCGGGTTTGTGCAAACAATTTTTCGATTCAACGATCCGTTTGTCAAATATTAAGCTTTAAGGGGTTAGGGGTAGTCAGAGGCATGAAAAAATGAGAATTTTCAATAATTTTTTCTTGTCAGTAACTCAATTTATTTAATGAAAGTAACAATATGACATCATTACATTATGTCTCAATTCGCCTTCACGAAAAAATATTGCGGGTTTGTGCAAACAATTTTTCGATTCAACGATCCGTTTGTCAAATATTAAGCTTTAAGGGGTTAGGGGTAGTCAGAGGCATGAAAAAATGAGAATTTTCAATATTTTTTTCTTGTCAGTAACTCAATTTATTTAATGAAAGTAACAATATGACATCATTACATTATGTCTCAATTCGCCTTCACGAAAAAATATTGCGGGTTTGTGCAAACAATTTTTCGATTCAACGATCCGTTTGTCAAATATTAAGCTTTAAGGGGTTAGGGGTAGTCAGAGGCATGAAAAAATGAGAATTTTCAGTAATTTTTGATAGTCAGTAACTCAGTTTATTTAATGAAAGTAACAATATGACATCGTTACATTATGTCTCGACTTCACGAAAATTTGAAAAAAAAAAAAAGTTATTATTTATTTATTTATTTAAATACCTTAAAACTATAATTACAGGTCTAAACCTAATGCGATAGTCAAGTCACGCACACATAATTAAAAATAAATATCATTGTTTGTAACATATTGTGAACAATAGTACTTTTGCGAATTCCCCCCAATATAGTTATATGTAGCTGTTTGTGTCGGACCCTGTTCTATAAGGAGTGCCTTGCGGTGACCATCACAAATCAATCAGTCGGACAAGAAAAAATAGTTATTAAAATAGATAATCTAGTGCCTGATCGAAGCTTTTTTTTTTTTTTTAAATCAACAAAATGGCGGCCTCTGGAAATTTAATTCCAAATTTTTGGGAAAACACTAACAGTTAATTGTTTACAAAAAATCGAAGTTTAAAAAAAATCCTTCGATCAGGCACAGGGTTGTTGTGTAACACAACAAGTCACAACAAGTCTCTGATGCAATATGACGAAATAAAATACTGGGTGTTTTTTTTTTCGGGCTCCAAATTTTTACAGGGTGTTCTACTCATGAATATGAACAACTTTCACTATGGGACCAACTCTGAAATCACGAAAACAAAATCAGCTGTTTAATACAAATGTTCAATACCTACTTGACCAAAATCTATGAAACAGCTGATATTTTTTTTCGTGATCTCAGAGTTGGTTGCATAGTGAAAGTTATTCATATTCATGGGTGGAACAGCCGGTAAAAAAAAACATGCTGTTACAGATAGTGCCTTCCACGAAGGCGCACCTCACTCTCTTCCTAATCGTTAGTGGTTATCGCTAGTTAATTCCGCACGTGTTTTAGTTTTGGCGATACTCACTAATTACCCACTAATAAGTAATTACTGTGTATTGATAAACCTAAAATAGTAGCGAAATGTTGCACACTTGTACTGTAAGCATTATAGAGAAGAGTGGGGCGCGTCTTCGTGGATTGCACTGTCTGTATACAACCTGTAACTTAAATAACGCACAACCTCTTAAGGGGTCATTGTACTCATCATTATGAACAACTTTTACTATGGGACCAAACCGGAAATCGCGAAAAATAAATCAGCTGTTCCCTACATTTTGACGAGTTATGCGAACATAAATGTAGGGAACAGCTGATTTTTTTTTCGCGATTTCAGGTTTGGTCCCATAGTAAAAGTTGTTCATAATGATGAGTACCTTGACCCCTTAAGAGGTTGTGCGTTATTTAAGTTATACCTTGTATATTATTTTATTTTATTTTACAATTTTTGGAAAACTTACAGCTAAAAACTTTTGCACGATTAAGAGTAACAGAAATAACGCCAATTACAAGTTTTCATAGATAGAAGAGCATGTTACAACAAAAAAAAAATATTTGAGAAGGTAGACATTTTGCGTAGAAACATAACTAATGTAAAAAGGTAAATTGTTTAGTAAATTGTTACTAGATAACAATCTACTCTGTCCGAAACACATCTCTGCGACAACACTGAACCAGTGAGGACTATTTATTTATGTTTCTAACAATGTCTGTTTGCCCCACAGCGCGCTGAAGGCGGTCGTCTGGAGATGGTTGGCGGTGGAGAAGGAACCCTGTCTCCCCTGCAGTCTGCCACTGATCTGCATCACGCGCCGTTATTGCTCGCCACTGAGGTTAGTATCTTAGTAAGTAGTATCTGTCAATTTGACAGGACTAAACTAATATTTTTCTTCTGTCCTTTTCTTTATGAAATAGAAAGAAAAAGATGTACAGCCGGTCGATTCTGTAAAAATCTCACCGTGAACTCATAAGTGAAGTGAGCACTTAATGGTGTTAATCCCTAGCGAATGACAGATCACTCCACGCTCACTTCACCCAAGCTTTCACGGTGAGATGGTTATAGAATCGCACGGCAGTTCCTCTACTACCAAATCTCATGCTAACTATTTTCGTTTCGGTCAAAAAGTAGACAGTCACTCCATGTGAAATACTGGTATTGAGCTGCAGGCGACCCTGACAAATTTTCACGGTGAGATGGTTGCAGAATCGCACGGCTGAACTTAAATTTAGTTTAGTTTGTGAAGAAGGGAATCGGCGCCACTATTTAGTTTGTTTGAAAAAATCACTTCCAAAACATTGATTAATTGAATTATTATAAGTCTGTAAAGTCATATTTGTTACGCTCTCGAATCATATACAACGTGTAACGGAAAGGGGGTATCAACCCTGAAGGAGGTGAATGTGCTCATGAAACTCAACAACTTTCCCCAAAGAACATAGGTCGAAATATGAAAAAAAAATTTGGCCCTCCCTTACAAAACTGACTACCAGCTGATTGATTTACTATGGGAGGGCCAAATTTTTTTTTCATATTTCGACCTATGTTCTTTGGGGAAAGTTGTTGAGTTTCATGAGCGCATTCACCTCCTTCAGGGTTGATACCCCCTTTCCGTTACACGTTGTATAAATGAATTTAATATGAAAAAATAATAATAATAATTGGCGTGCTATCCAGGCCCTTAAAGACTTGCACTTCAGCAGATATTCATGCAAGTGGTTGTTCACAGGCGCGCGGAGCCCCGCTGGAGCTGATGGCGCCCCATCACGCGAGACATGCACTCTCGCACCATCACCACGTGAGTTGTAACATACACACATCAAAAGTGTTCTAGGGTTCTACATTTTTAACTGTAAAAAAAATATCCAATTAATACTTACCAAACCTAGTATTCCATATGGGCTTCTTACTTTAATTCCTATGTTTAAGTTAACAACTTATCCCTATATTTTGTAAAAATTAAGAAAAATTGCATTTTTTTAGCAAATTGCGGTAAATTAACCAAGTTAATATCGTCAATTAAATGGCAAAAAAGTCCTGCAGGGTAATTGCGTAACACACTATCGGTAGATAAAAATTCGCAAGATAATAATACTGATCGAGACGGTTCAGCTTTCTACAAAATTTAAACTGTAGGAACAGCAGGGTAATTGCGTAACACACTATCAGTAGCAACGGGTTTCATTTTGACAGTTCAACAACACTCATTGCGTTATTTACGTCGTTGAGCAGACACATTTTTCGAACATATGGAGCATTGGATTAGCAATAAGCTTCAAAATTATTCAAATTGAGAGTAATAGTGTGTTACGCAATTAGGGTGCTGATCTGAATCCTGATTGACAGTTGATTTTCTATTTTTCATTAAAATTTAAAGAAAAATCTTTGTTCAAATAGTGAAATTAACTAAATAATAATAATATTCCACAACTTTCACACAACGCCATCTAGTCCCAAACTAAGCAGAGCTTGTGCTATGAGTACTAGACAACTGATAAACATACATATACATTTCTAAATACATACATATTATAGATAAATTACACCCAGACAAAGAACAAATGATCGTGCTCATCACACAAACATTTGTCCTAGGTGGGAATCGAACCC
>OX451413.1:9004164-9046111 GCA_949629135.1 Eremobia ochroleuca | reverse complement strand
CTCTACTGTTTGTCTCTGCATCACCCAAAGGTGAAAATGCCTCAGGCATTAATTCCGCCTCTGTATACAGCGTGTAACGGAAGGGGGGTATCAACCCTGAAGGAGGTGAATGTGCTCATGAAACTCAACAACTTTCCCCAAAGAACATAGGTATAATATGGAAAAAAAAATTGGCCCTCCCTTACAAAACTGACCAGCTGATTGATTTACTATGGGAGGGCCAAATTTTTTTTTTCATATTTCGACCTATGTTCTTTGGGGAAAGTTGTTGAGTTTCATGAGCACATTCACCTCCTTCAGGGTTGATACCCCCCTTCCGTTACACGCTGTATATGTATGTGCTTGAAGTATTAAGTAATAATAATTCCACTACACGAATAGAAACTGCCAGCACACATTATTACTCACATACAGCGTGGAAGGGACATCACAACATGTTGCCACGTATTCAGTACAGACGCCAGCTCATCAAGCTAATACAATCTGTCAAATTTCTTTAATAGATTTTCAACTGTATCGCTAAAGCATAAGGCTCAAAGTTGATTGTGAAAACTTGACAGTTTCGGGTAGCTTCATGTGCTGGCGTCTGTACATGGTTCTGAATCGCTTTGAAAAATTTCGTAGGTTTAAAAAAAAATACAACATTACTTTTAGCATATGCGAAACCCGAAACACGTGTCTAGTATTTTTACGTAAAGAATCTATGTACAAAATTTTGTCATGACATGACAACTATTCAATTAAATCTCTTCTCAAGCTGCAATGAAAATGCCTCTTCTCGTACAGAGAAGAAATGAGCATTGATCACAACGCTTGCTCATTGCGTGTTGGTGATTTCAGACCGTAATCAAATTAGCTGCGATGTGTAATTCTACTTAGTGAATCAAAGATATAAGATAAGATAAGATATTTATTTGTAGAAACATGAGTATACATACAAGGCATGCAGGTTGTTCATCAACAAAAAAGATCCGTCATGTTCGTCCTTTGTGGCATACAAATATATAACGTGTAACGTTAAATGCGCAAAACCTGAAAATAGTTTGATCAGAATAACGAGCAGAATTAATTGAACCACTTTTTAATATAAGTCATATTTTTCAAAAAATCTTCATTAAAAACGTTGCCGTGTCTATTTATTAATAGTTCAACCAACGCAATGTCAGCGCGGCGGAGCGGCCCGGTGACGACTCCTCCCTCGATAAAGTGTCGTCGCAGACGCAAGAAACGATCAGAATGGCCAGTAAAACTAAAACAGCACATAAAACCTATTCATTTTTTTTTATGACTTATTTTCTCTCTGAAATAGGTCAATTGAATTAAAAATCAGTTGGGGTGTCTGAGGTTTTGCGCATTTAACGTTACACGTTGTATAGGGTGACTGGTAATTAGAGACCGATACTTAAACACATGATTCTACTCACGACAACAAACAACTTTTATAATGGGACAAAAAGTGAAATGACGAAAAAAAATCAGCTGTTCCCTACATTTTGACGACTCGTACGAACATAATAAATGTAGGGAACAGCTGATTTTTTTTTCGCGATTTCAGGTTTGGTCCCATAGTAAAAGTTGTTTGTTGTCATGAGTAGAATCATGTGTTTAAGTATCGGTCACTAATTACCAGTCACCCTATATAGGTAAGAAAAGTAGGTATTTAAACAAAGCTAAAACAATATAAAATTTTCACGCATACTAAAAATTAAATTTAAACATTAAATTTGAATTAAATTTTCCTATAGTATAATTATAAATTGTAAATATCATAAAATGTCAGTAAATATTTGTTAAATTTGTAATATTACATTTTGTAATTAATCAATATTACAAATACATTCATACTTGAATAAAAAATATAGTAAGGAAGTCCAAACTGTACATTGAATATTTTTGAAAGAATGTTATTGTTACGAGTTCTTCTAACTGAACAGACAGCTGTGCTGCTGGGGAGTTTGTTGCGCCACTTCTTCTTCCCAGCGAAAGCACTAGGAAGTGATGAAGGGCGGGCGTTTTGGGGGACTGTCTTTTGTCATTTTGACGTTCGCAAAGCGCTGATTCTCAGCCTAGTTTGAATAAATGACTTTTGATTTTGATTTCTGGGAACGAGTCTGATGCAAAATGTATAGTTTTTATAATTTTTGTCCGTTTATCTGTTTGTCTGGATGTATGTTCCGGATTAGCGTAAAAACGGCTGAACGGATTTGGATGAAATTTGGCAAACATGTAGTTTACAACCTGGATTAACACATCTGGTACTAGTTAGTTCGCGGGTGGCTCCGCGGGAAAACGCTAGTGATAAATACATAATCTGAAACGGGCTGGTTGTATTGAAAAATAACTAAAAATGGAGGTGTAATGTTTTTATTATGTGTCTAGATTTAATTTGACTAGACAGCTAGTAAAACTGTCAGTTATATTTCCAGTCGGCATCAGCAGAGCCTCTCCTCCAAGGCATGTTATCACAGGCCACACGAGTCATATCCCATCAGGTATGAACACAAATTACGGCGAAATGGCCGAACTATAGCTTCGCACAAGCGATAAAAAACATTGCTTTGCAAGTAGGGTTTTGTTGTTTAAACGTTTTTGGTGATGGTATTAACTCTATTGGCTTTTCATTATTTGTGTCTCATCAAACGTTGCTTCGACAGAGTCAATGTAAATTAGCTAGCGGAATTCCTCAGTCGTGATGGATATCGATATGTAAACGTAATAAAACGAAAAATAAATTAATTTGATGATGTTTTTTGTGGGGTCATCGACCGCAGTTAGAGTAGGGGGCCGTTCATTAATCACGTGGTGTTTTTTTTTTTGACGTTTTTATCCCCCCTCCCCCCGCCCTTGGTGATACATGGTGAGGCTTAAGACTTACCCCCCATATCACGTGTATTTTTTTAGTACCTACAAAGATAATATAAATATAAATAAAATATTTATAAATATTTATGTTTGCGTTTGACGAAAAAATTAATACATATAACGCCGCTTTTCGGTTCAGTATCGCGTGTTTGCCGAAAAAAATTAATACACGTGATATATTACTACACACCTTGTGATATTTCGTTATTTTTTATGGAACCCCTCTCCCACCCCCCTTTCGAGCCTCACGTGATTAATGGACAGCCCCTAGACATGAAATATCAGTTTTAAAAAATCTGTTTTTTTTTCCTGTGAACTTTACAGACTTCATGGATCTTTATATCTTAACACGATAAAACAAAATAAAATAGATTTTCTCAACTCATACTTCAAGTAACAAGACTACAAACGGTCATCAACCCCCAAAACTTCGGATCTTTTTGTTTTTATTTTATCATGTTTAGATATCCCATCCATACCCATCTGCAGAGTTTCGCTAGCTAATTTAATTAGAGTCTGTATATTTGTTCCTGAGACTGTATTGTTATATTTATTTCAATTAGTCCTTTGTAGTCATGGCATGACTTTTTATAACAGAGTCCCAATGATTGTGACGCATGATTTGATCAATGATCCCAGACGTCCTATGTTGTTATAATAAAACCCCCAGTTTTCTCGTTGAGAAACATTCTTTAAAAAATAACCTTATTTTACATGCCGAGACCCCTCCGTGCCTCGGAAAGCACGTTAAGCCGTTGGTCCCGGCTGTCATTCGTGGATCTTTGACAGTCGTTACGGGTCGTCAGAAGCCCGAAAGTCTGACAACCAGTCTCACCAAGGGGTATCGTGTTAACCAGTAAGTGGGTTGTGGAGGTCAGATAGGCAGTCGCTCCATGTAAAATACTGGTATTCAGCTCCGATTAGACTGGAAGCCGACCCCGACATAGTTGGGAAAAGGCTAGGCAGATGATGATACTTTCATCTAAATCTTGAGATACTACCGGATGATATTCGAACTTATCAATTCAGCTATTTGACATCATATTATTATATTGTCATCAGAATTACGCGAGTGTGCAACATTTCAACTCCCTTGGATTCCGAGAAGTAAGTTAAAAATTGATCACACGATTTTGACCTTTACGGGTACACAGTCCGCCATCAAAACATGAGTTTGTATGCTGTCTCCCTCTTCCCGTTTATTGGCTATTAGGTTCTGTCCTCGATTTTGTCCGCGTGAACTTTCTTGTTGAACCCGCCCCGTCGCACCGGATCGCTTGCCCGCGCTATAAGTCGTTTTCTCTTTTTGCGTTCCGTAAGTTGGGGTGACTTTGCACCTAATTTAATCATGTAACTCGTAAATGTTAAATAAAAAGTTTTGTACATCTATACAGCGTGTAACGGAAGGGGGTATCAACCCTGAAGGAGGTGAATGTGCTCATGAAACTCAACAACTTTCCCCAAAGAACACAGGTCGAAATATGAAAAAAAAATTTGGCCCTCCCTTACAAAACTGACTACCAGCTGATTGATTTACTATGGGAGGGCCAAATTTTTTTTTCATATTTCGACCTATGTTCTTTGGGGAAAGTTGTTGAGTTTCATGAGCACATTCACCTCCTTCAGGGTTGATACCCCCCTTCCGTTACACGCTGTATAGATTAAAGGACTCTTATTAATTGAAAGATTAGATATTTTAGACTGCTTTTATTAACTAATCAACAGTGGCACATATTCAGGTACATATTTTTTTTTTAAATGAAATTTGGCGCAAAGTATTCCCTTTGGAGGGGACATTTTGCGCCACTTTATAAAATCAGCCTTAACTCTTATACAATTAATACTGGGGCAATTATACCCCACATAGTTTATGGCGCAAACCTTCACTGCATATCATTAAGCTCTTTTACATTATAAAAACGTGCTCTTGTGATACTGGCAATGGCGGCCTGTCAATTTTTTTGACAGGCCAGTTATTTCTTTTGATTGCGTTCAGAAATAAATAAAACCATAAACGCATTTTTTTTATTTTTTATTATGCTTTGAAAGTTTTTCGGATTTGGAGCAAAGTATTCCTGGCAGGCGCAAAATCACCCCAAGTTATGGTTCTTTCTGACTTTTTGTATTTGTTTTTGCACAGCTCCTAAAGATCCTAGCGTGATTATCAGTGATCGGAGTAGGTAGATTGATTTTTGGTACTTTTATCATAAATGCCCACAGAAAGAATAACATGATAAATGATAAATGATTTATTTCTGTAAGTAGGTTTGTACAAACAAGTCCAGACATAATCTTGGTCAGATCATGTGAAGACCATGTAGATTGGTGTCTGAAATGGTCTTTTGAGTAAAGAACCACACAGATTGAGCGGACCTGTCCAGTCAGTGCACGCATTTGTCAAAAATCGTGCAGCTCAACTCAGAACTTGAGGAGCCTTACGATTCGACGAACAATACCAATAAAAGGACATTTTGGTAGGCCGCATAAATGACTCAAACTGCCAGATCATGATTAAAACTAACTAAGAAGGAAAACCGAAAAAAAAGAAATGACCAACATAGTCTTCACACTCACAGTAATAATAATAAAAAATAAGATACTTTACAAGTAAATATCCATGTCATTGTTTATATAAAATTCATCAATGTCAATGTGTATATAAAAATCCGGATATAATCTTTGATCTTTGAGGAAGGGTAAGCTATTTTCCCGGAAAGCAATTCCGATATTTCCGGATCCGATTAAATATTGTTAATGTTGGTAGTGATATTATTACTACTCAATTCAAAATTTAAAGGTAGGTATCAAAACTAAATTCATTTATTATTTATTTCAATAATAACAACAATTTTTGAGCAGATTCCAGAAGTCAGTATGTACACAAGCGAGGGTCAAGTAACGTTTTAACAACACAGTAACAAACAAAGAAGCGCACTCTACGAACCGAAGTAAATGAGTGAGCTACCTGGCATGTCGTCGTTGGGCGTACGCATTGTTTTGATAACCGGTTAGTGCACCACCCATGATCCTTTGTTCTGATTGGTCGCTGGGTTGTGTCAAATCGTGACTGCGCCGTTAAAAAAAAATAATATAAAGAATATAATATTGCTCATTTTAACAAAATTCCTACCTAAGTTCCGGTTTTTTTTTTGTTAATAATCAACCAATTCCGAAATTACGGAGGAAAGTCCATATTAATATATACGTTTCGGATCAATGACCCCATTTCAATCTACCTACTCCGATCACTGGTGATTATACATAGCCTATAGCCTTCCTCAGGAACTGGGCTGTCAAATGCAAAAATAATTTTCCAAATCCAACTATACTCCATTTGAAATAACATTAGACACTTAAATAAACCTATTTTACAGTCCGTTCAACCGATTTTGAATTCTATTTCGTTGGTGGCATGACACATGGCATCTGCAGTTAACAGTTGGTACTGTAACCACTTTTTTTGCGTTTAATGCCATCCTTATGACTACGGTATAGAAGTCAAAATCGGTTAAACGGACTGTAAAAAAAGGTTTATGTAAATGTTTAATCTTATTTCAAATGGAGTATAGTACTTCCAGAGATTAGCGCGTTCAAACAAACAAACAAAATAGTTATCTAGCTGTTGCCCGCGAATTAGCCTAGGTATGCGCAGGCGCGTTTTTACCGCTGTGATTTTTATTCGCGCACTTGATTTTAAAGTATGTTTAAAAGTATGTTTTTTTGACGCGCTGGTATGCGCTGTTGGATTCTCAATGCTCGGCTCAACACTGAAGGTTGAAAATCCAGTGCGCGATACTTTACGTCCGTGCGAACGTGGGCTTAGTCTGTGTTTCGCCATTTTTTTATACAAGTATCCAGGGTTAAAACTAGCCTACGTCCTTCTCCAGGGCCTAAGCCACCTTTCTGTGAAATTTCATAACGTTCTGTTTAGTGGTTTAGGCGCGAAAAGGTTGCAGACAGAGTTATTTTCGCATGGATTCCTAGAAAAAGTTCTTTCGCACATTTTTTTCTAGTGTTTGTTCCTACTTGCCCGCGACTTCGTTTGCGTTAAATTTCGCCGCGTGGCATCGCATCGCCCGCCCGCGTTGTTACTTTGTTTTGCTTAGCGGTTTTTCTGGCTTTTTTTCTTTTTGATCTGAAATAGCCTAAAACCTTCCTCAAGAATTGGGCTAAATAATGCAAAAATATTTTTTTTTCAAATCCGCTTGGTACTTTCATAGATAGCGTTCAAACAAACAAAAAACAAATGAACTCTTCAGCTTTTTATTAAAATATATAGATTAGATAGAGTACCTATTTATATTGTGTAAGTAAATGTCAATACAATACTTTCTGACACTAGAAAAAATCCTCGTAGGAATTTCTGAAGTAATGGTCTGGAATCACCAACTTGCTCACTGCATGAGCAAGCGTGATGATCAATGATCGTATAATCGGGCGCCAATATACCTAAACTTCACTTTTGTTCCCACGAAAGAATAATACGGACATGCCTTTCAGAACCCTGGATCCCGGAATAAAATAGAATGCTCTTTATTATATACACCATATAAATTAGACATAAATATAGAAATTTTACAAAGGGTGACACAATGGGCGGTCTTATCGCTAAGAGCGATCTTTTAAAGACAACCTTTGGATGGATTGAAAAGGGAAGGAGAGACAAATACTGTAGGTAGTCTGTGGTGTACCATTTACACGATACAATGAATACATACATAAAGTATATTATACTAATCTAAATAAATATACAGGATGGAAAAAAATCTATGGGCCCTGGAGGGGAGCTACCTTAAATCCTTTAGTTAGCTCATTTTACTGAAAGGAAACATTCCTTTATTTTTTTAAAGAAACAAAACTGCATTCAAAGATCTTCTAAAATTCGCATATCTTACCCGGGAATCGAACCAACTAAAAATTAAAATAATAAACCCTCGCTATTTACACACAGCAAACACAGCTAGGTCCCTATCAAGTTTCATCGCAATCTGTTCATTAGTTTTTGCATGAAGAAGTAACAAACATATTATATATCCCCGCTGCGCTGCGTGGGGCCACACCGGCCACTTTTGTTTAGATTGACATTTTTAAATTCGTAATATCTTTTGAAAGGAATGACCGATTTGAATAATTCAAAAAGTAATCTACAGGTATTGAAACAGCCTTGTATACGAAATGATTTATTTAGATAATAATTAATACAAAAGTATGGATAACATGGTCTGATTTTGGTCGGCATTTCTATGAACTTTTAAAATGTAAAAAAGTAGTTATAGTGACATAACTACAATAGTTGGACATATGGTATCACGAAGTTTTTTTAGATTTTGATATGTTCTTTAATATTGTAGAACATTGTTTTGTTCTGTCAAAGAAAAAGACATTTTATTAATTTTTTTACACCTTGGGTTACATTATTGAAGTTTTAGTAGGGACCCCTAATTTTTTCTAGTAATAAATATAGCCTAAGTTACTCAGGGATAGTGTAGCATTGTAATGGTGAAAAAAAAATTAAATCGGTCCAGCAGTTTTTGAGTTTATTCGTTACAAACACACATACAAAAATACAAATCTTTCCTCTTTTTAATATTAGTGTAGATAAAAGCTTTGATTTTGAGTTTCTCAATCATCCTGGCGGTTTTATGCGTGGCCGCCATTTTGAAAATAAATCAAAATGGCGGACAGGTAGGTATGCCACGGATCTTCAAACCCCTTTGAATAGCGCGTGCTAACTTAGCTCATCTCCTTAAACGTAACCGTTGAACTGTCATACACACTAAACTTATTTTTTTCTCACCCATAGGTGTTCCTAAACCTCCTTGCAATGTTCCCCCTCTCCCCGTACGCGGAAGCCCGCACCAACGCCGGCGAGGAAGGCGCCGACGCGACCGAACCGGAGAACTATGAAGCTTTACTGTCCCTTGCTGAGCGGCTCGGCGAGGCCAAACCGCGAGGGTTGGCGCGGCACGAAATAGACGCGTTGCCTAGCTATAAGTTCGCGCCGGCGACGCACAGGGGGGAGCAGACTAGTTGCGTCGTGTGCATGTGCGAGTTCGAGGCGAGGCAGACGCTACGGGTGCTGCCTTGTGCGCATGAGTTCCACGCTAAGTGCGTGGATAAGTGGTTGAGGGTGAGTTTCTTTGTATGTTTACTTGCTAGATCAATTTGGAAAAAATAGGCTTTTAGATTAGTACAGTCAGAGATTACTGACAATTTCAGAAGTTACTAAATTATTAATACCTATTGTTCTAATTTATTGCAATGCTAGTTTTCAAAGAATAGTTTAATTCAATCTTTTCTAACAAACAAGTGAAACTTAGTATTTTGTTAATCTATTTTTGTTTTGTTTTGTTAACTGTAAACCAAAATGGTTAAGTCCAAGTGGACTGTTATTCCACATGAAAAAAAAATGAATTTTAGATGCAGCAGTTGAATTTGTTTCATCGATATTTTAATACGTATCGATATCGATGAATGAATTATAAAGGATTCAGACATAATAACTATTTATGAATTCTGCCTACAAACGACAAAATACATCTATGGACGATTACACCAGTTTACAAATGTTAACGTTTTTCTTATACCCCGAAAGAAATGTATATAAATATGTTCCCTTCCTTAGACATAAAAATGTTACCAAAAATATTATATCACGTCACAATTTCTTCCTGCAGTTAAATGTTTTTTTTCAACTACCCAATGTGCTGACGACAGTTTATTGTTTATTTGTTCGCTTCAAATGACAATAATTGAGGAGGATCTTTTCAAAACGGGATATTTCCAAAATATGAATTTTTTGAACTGAGTATGAGGTCTTCTTACCTATGCTAAAATACATCATTTTACACCTTAAACGAATGTAAAATAGGATATGCTTCTTAGAAGATTGGACTTAAAAAAGCGTGTTCTGAACAAAATATGATATTAAAAAAAAAAAAAAAATCGACATAGTTCACGATCTATTGATTTCGTAACAAAAGAGGATATTTTACAAGGGTGTCGATTACTTACTAGGTTGATCTCTTCAAAAGGGGACATTTTCTTACACAGAATATTCGTATCATCGATCCGTTTCTTTTTTTATAGTTTTAAGCATATTTTTGAATTAATATTTAATTTACAATTCAAAAGGAGATAAATGTATAAACTATAAATTGTAAAAGGGGATATTTTCATGATAGGTGAAACAAAAGAGGATATTTCGATTTTGTCCTAACAAAAGGGGATATTTTATTTTTTTATGTCCTTGTTATCAATAAACCAGAAGGTATTAAAAGAAAAAAAGGTACAATTCTTAGTATTTTATTATGTAGTTCTTATATAGTAAACTTATTTTTCTGTGCACTAAAAGGTTTTCCTACAATCAGTTTTTACTACTTTCTGGAAAATGAGTTAACATGCACATATCCCGTTTTGAAAAGACCCTCCTCAGTTATTGTTTGGGTTGTTACATAATTAATTTAAAAAAACATAGAATAGAATAGAATAGAATATTTTTATTTGCGTAAAACATGGTATACAAGGGTGTTAAATACGAATTGAGGCACAAGCACGTTTAGCTAGGATAAAACATAGCATGCAAAATTTTAAAAACAAGTTAGCAACAACAATCTTTTTTTTTATAAAAAAATACATAACATTTATTTTAAAATTATTCAATAATATAAATACATCAAATTAATTTATTATTGTCGCTCATTAAGAAGCTCTCTGGACGACTAATTGATTCATATATGAACAAGGATTTTGGGATGAAAACATGTTAGGGGATTACTATTGGTCCATTATAAGAGAAACTGATGCAAATACTTAAATATAAAAAGAAGGCAAAAATTAATAATTTTATTTTAGTATTAATACCAAAATTATGTAATCCAGTTAAGTAGATAAATATTTCTTAAACCAGATGTGACAGAATTTTTTTATTAATTTTTCTGGATGATTCTACCTAAATAAACAACAAATTAATAACTTTCAGCTGGGGTATAAAAACCGTGTAAACTAGTGTTATTGATTTATTTCTTAGTGTTTTATTGACTATCGGTTTTCTTGTTCCAGTCAAACCGAACGTGTCCAATCTGCCGCGGCAACGCGTCCGAGTACTTCAGCAACGCCGAGTGACTCGACACTCGCACACACACACACAATAGATACACACACGCTCACTGTGTCCTTCAGTTGGTACTCACTGTCTCACCTAGATACTATGTTGTTCATACCTTTGTCTAAAACCCACTGTACTTGTCTGAATCTTACATTTACCGTGTACTCAAATATCTACCTTAGTTTTATGCAATGTGAGTTGATTTTTCAACAGCTTAGGTAGATGGTTGGGTAAAAAGTAACAAAAAAAAAAAAATGGTTGCAATGGATTTTGAACTTTGTCTTGTTTGGCATTGAGTTTGTGGTTCCAAAACATGATAAGTTTTGTATAAGAGAACATGAGACGAGAGATAGAAGTGACAGTGGCAAGTATTTTTTTGTATAATGTACGGTGTCCTAGAAGAGAAATAATAATAATAATAATATTCCACAACTTTCACACAACGCCATCTAGTCCTAAACTAAGCAGAGCTTGTGCTATGGGTACTAGATAACTGATAAACATACATATATATTTCTAAATACATACATATTATAGATAAATTATATGTATGTATTTAAAGTTTAAAGGTATTTAAAGTTGTGGAATATTATTATTATTATTATATAAATGTCATGAAAATGATGGCAGTGGGGTTTGACTTTATTTATGGTGTCAGAAACACTAAGAAAATACACCAACTTAAAAAGTTTTAACTGACGCTTCAGTGACGTCATTCGCCCTTAAATTGTGGACGCTATGTGGCGGCCTCCGTTCTTAGCGGAGGGAACCGTAGCTTTACAGGACATCACTAAATCACTAAAGATTTTATTAATTCCTAAAATACTATTTCATTTACCGTTCACTTCTATTTCACGTCTTAACATAAAAATTGTAACTGAAACTAAGTGTCACTACTGTGTGTCACGATTGTGTCGTGTGTGTCAGACACTCGGTGTCTAGAGCTATGTGCTCTACATTAATAAATACTTCTTGTGTGGAACTATAGATTGAGAATTTGACCATTATAGATTGTCAAATGGTCTTGAAGATATCTGTAGTGTGTACTAAAACTATTTGTCTTAAACCCCCAATGCTTTTTTGTGAATGGTACTGAGGATTTAAAGAAGACCCGGCAGACGTAGTCCTGACCTAATTCTAGCGCAGCGCCACCTACCGGGTCCAATTGTGACTCTAAACTATCCAGGGAACCGCTCAAACACATAAAAACTTCATGTAAATCGGTCCAACCGTAGTGAGTTACATTGCGCGTTAAGTATTGCCTATTTTATTGTTATAGTTAGTGCGCCATGTATGCCGATCGTCAAAATTAAAACGATTTTCCTTCCAGATGGCGTCATTGATATACATGGTGTAGTTTTCGCTCTGTATAATTGCCCCACCCTGTAAATTATTACACAGGGTGGGGCTTTCCCTTCAGTATAATATTATTATACAGGCTGATGTTTCCTCCTACGTAATACAGGATGGAATTTTACACTATGTATAAAAATTATATATTGGAATACACGCTATCCTGAGTTTTCATCCTTTACAATAAAGATATGCCAACAGGATGAAAAAAAAACCTTAGTACCATTCTGCAACAGCGTTAATACCTAGTTACCGTGTGGTGGAGCACCCTCTAACCACGACGTATACATAATAATAACAAAAAAAAAAAACATAGTATGTTCGTTTAGTCGATACTTTCGCGGCATAGGTACGTTCGCGTCGGTGCCTGTATATAATTAATTTTAGATAATTTTAGAGCGTGTGCGCGTGCGCATGATTGTGTGACGTCATTAAGGTTTAATTGTTAAGGTACTGTTTTAAATTTTTTCGTGTATTTCTGAGACGTTGGTGTGTGGGTTGAGGTTTTGGAGGTTTTGTGCTCTGCGAAGGTCGCCATTTTGTTTTTAGTTTACCCTCATTATCATATCTGCCGAAAGACTCTGGTCACAAGTATAAGGTTCAAAGTTGATTGGGAAAATTTGACAGTTTCGGGTAGCTTGATGTGCTGGCGTCTGTACATTGTCCGCCATTTTGAATTTCTTGTACGTATCGATTAAAATCCAACGAAATGTCATTTATGAACAAATGTTTTCGGGTATTTACTTAAAGACTTCAACTCATGACTATCGGAGACTTAAAAGTCGTGCTGCTCCACAAACGATGGGACATTTAATATCGCGTCCTGTTAGGTGCACGTTACTGGAACTGATGGACGCTGGTGGTGGCGCCAAACAAGTAGCCGGATTCGTGGCAGAGTCCATGCAGATTTGTCATCGACAGTAAGAGGAAGGAGACTTGAATACACTGACCTCCATATATACAAGTACGTTGGACTTACGATACCCTTTGAAATGACAGCTCTTTAGTGTGCCTATTTGAAGCGCCCCCAATGCGTGGGAAGAGAACTTAATCTGACGTAACTTGCAAATGGCCGCTGTCTCGTTTGGATTGTCTCCCGTGTTTTTAAAGTGTTTTTGGAGGTTTAACGCGATTAAGCTTCTTTGTTGTGTCGTATTAATTTAGTTGATACATAAATAAGAGGTGAGGTGATATCTGTATTTATCGGAAACATAGAAATAGTATTACCTGATGGTCGAAAATGCATTTTATCGATGTATTTTATCTCATTGTCCCATCTCTATTCTTAGTTCTGTTCCCACCCACTCCTGCGATCAGCGCCAAAATGGCGAAAATCAAATCGCCTCACTATGGCCCGGCTTATCATAGGTCCAGCGTACTTGTATATATGGAGGTCAGTGCTTGAATAGAAATACAAATTACCTAACAATGTCAAGGCGTACGATAAGCCCTTTTCTTAGACCGACCGCAGAGCACACATTCTCTTTAAGTATAAATCTAACGCAAGGCATGCATTTGGTTCGTTACTAACATCCCTACAAGTCCCTCCCGCGCTTATCACCTTAGCACTACCGGCCACGTTCTCACTGCTGGGACACAGGTCTCTCAGTGAGAGGGAGTGGGCCGTAATCCACCACGCGGGCCCAGTCCCCGTTGGTAGATGTCACATGTCTTCGAATCTTTGGTTCTAGGACATGCCGGTTTGATCACGATCCTTGTAAGCTTGATTAATCATTAGCACTTTCAATGCATTCAGTTTTTCTTTTTTTTTTTTCTGATCCTGTAGAGTTGGAGTCTGATTTTGTAAAGAGTTTGGACAGGCAAAGAGGTTACACGTAGGAAAGTTTTAGAAAGAAAGATTTTTTTTTTATTTGCGGTAGACATGACGCGGAGAAAGAACGCAAAAAATTACAAGTTGTTGGACAATATTTTTTTTTAATTTTTTATTTTTGTTATAAAAATATTGCCCCACACTAGGAATTTCTCCTGTATTGTGGGTGCGTTTACAAACATCTAAACTCACATACACAAACAGTCAGACCCGGAACAACTACTTGTAGGTCATACAAATATTTGTTCCGTGCGGGAATCGAACACACGACACGCAGCGCAGCAGTCAATCGCTTAACCACTGCGCCAACCGTGCCGTCAATGAGTCATATCCACGCATAGTGGACATTTCTCAGCATAGTGATACGACCAGCTTTAGTAGCTAAGAGTCTGGATTTGTGCCCGATTCTCGGCAATAAGCCTTGCCTTCTAATAGTGCGCATACACGAGCGACACGCGACAGTTGCAGTTTCCTCTGTCGTCGACGCATGTCACTCGTATGCATGCACACTTACATAGGTCTTGTGACGTCATCATCTCCCAAGCCTTTTCCCAACTATGCTGGGGTCGGTCTCCAGTCTAACCGAATGCAGCTAAAAACCTGTATGGGTCACAAACTACAGACTCATGGCAATTCTAGCTTTGTTTCTGGGTTGGCAAGGCATTTGCGATGTCCATAGCCTGTGACAAAGTTTCCCATTTGGTGGGTAGCGACCCGGTACCGGGCCTTCAAAATAAAATACCGGGTCGCAGCATTCCCGCCTTTTGCGGCGAACTTGAATTCTTGGGTAAAAAACAGCTCCGTACCACGCAGTAAACATGGTTGGAAAAAGTTATAGTAATTTTTTTTTTTAAATTGTAATACATGTGTCGTGATATATACATACTTCTAATAACAATAAATGGGGGGTTAACACTATTGAGTGGTTCAGAAAGGGGCAGTGTGAAAATTACCGGGTAATGGCAGAACAATGTTTGGCAAACACGGTGATCACTTACTTAAGAGTTGGTTTTTCTGTTTGTTCACTTGTTGTTGAATACGTCTGCTTACTCCTTCGGGAAACAGAGGCGTCATCATATGTATGTTCATCATAGTTTAGAAGTCAATAGAAAAGTTCTATATGTAACCTCTTTGCTCTGTAAGCGTGCAATAAGCCCAGAAATAGGGTCTGCTTGTGCAATATACTACTCTATTAATGATAAAATAAAGAAGATGTTTCATTTTTGGCTAGCATTTGTACAATATATTAAAAAACGAGGGAAAATACCTTGAATTTAGGAAAAAATATTAATATGTGAATTTGAAAATAACCTTTTGTGTACAAACAAATTAAAGTTTTTCAATTATTGCCACTTGTTATCCATATGACCAATATGGCGGCGTCCTGACAGCAAACATGCGTTCTGAAACTAAAATGGATCTGAAATGAGTATGAAACCGTACATTTTTCTCACAAGAAATGTCAAGTAAACATTTTCAATTTTAATTTTGTTCTAAATAAATACAAATTAATTTTATTCTATAAATCATTGCATAATTTTATAGATATATTTCACAGATTTTCTGAAATGTACACGTCCTAACCAAAGTAACATACAAAAATGAAACGTCTCCTTTTAGCTCGAATACGTCCTTCTGTGATTTACGCACTACGAACAAAATAAAATCTGTTAAAACATTTGAAATGCCAATCTTATTAGTCTATTTACACTGTCCCAGTCTAACCGGATGCAGCCGAATACCAGTATTTTACATAGAGCGACTGCCTATCTGACCTCCACAACCCAGTTACTGGGTACTACGATACCCCTTTGGTAAGACTGGTTGTCAGACTTTCGGGCTTCTGACTACCCGTAAAGACTGTCAAAGATCCACGAATGACAGCCGGGACCAACGACTTGACGTGCTTTCCGAGGCACGGAGAGTTCTCGGTATGTTAAGATGGTCACCCATCCACAGACCAACCGCGGCAAGCGTACCTTGACCTGATCGATTAACCTGTGCGGCTGTTATTATTTAACCACGGGCCCCTCAATATCACAGTGATCTCTAATCTCGTGACAATAAGGTTGCTTTTTGCAACTGTCAGGGTTGTCCAAATCATAGCGATCTCTATTGTTGTTGTAATAAGGTTGTTGTTGGGTTGCGAAATAACTGTGGAAGGACTGTAACATTACTATTTCTGCCGCCAAGCGTTGCGGTGTTCCGGCTTGAAGGGTATGGAGTGTCTGTGTAGTTAAGAGGCACAGGAGAGATTTCAGTTCAGAAGGGCAATTACGTAATTAATAAAACAAGTCTATTAATGTTCCACTGTTGGGTAAAGGCTTCTTTTCATACAGAGAAGGCACGAGCATTGATCACTACGCTTGTACAAGACGGGTTGTCAGAATACCAAAGAAAGAAAAAAAAAAAAAAAGTTCTAATCTGATGATTTTGTTGCCTCTCTTTTCATCTTCCAATCCCACACTCCTGTGACAGCCTCATTCAGGTTTTGCCCGCAATGGCAACATTGTCGTCTGCCCACCTCGCCGTCGAACGACCGACATCTCGTCTTCCAGTCCTTGGAGACCACTCTGTCCTGGCCTTACTCCACCTGTCATTACTGGCAAAGGTCAGGCGTCCTGCCCGACTCCATTTCAGTTCCATAATACGCTTTCCGATATCGAAGACATTCTTTTTTTTTTGTACAGACGCCAGCACATCAAGCTACTACAATCTGTCAGATTTCTTTATTAGATTTTCAACTTTATCTCTAAAGTATAAGGTTCAAGTTGATTGGGAAAATCTGACAGTTTCGGGTAGCTTGATGTGCTGGCGTCTGTACATTATTTTGTTACGTAATTGTTATCACAGAGGGACAAACTATACACAATTTATTGTTGATTTCGTCTTCAGAATTGTTAGTTAATTAATGCTTTTCGTTGATATCGCGAGCAACACGACACTTTTTAGATGTAGTGTATTCGTATATATTTGTCTAATTGTTTAAACAAACATGACTGGAAAATCATGAAATTTCGTATCAATAGTAGTGCCTTTTTATTTCCGACTTTATTTTTAGGGTCACTATGTTGATATTTGTTTGGCAGTAGATACCATGCTGCGCTGTCCTTAAAGTCAGTTGTGAATTTGATATTTCTAAGAAACACGGAATTAATTACAGCAAAGACTGTTTCTAATTATCATCTGTCAACTATGAACCTTTCTCTACTATGTTGGAGTCGGCTTCCAGTCTAACCGGACACAGCCGAATACCAGTATTTTACATGGAGCGACTGTCTTATCTTACACAGTAACACGTAACCCTTGGTAAGACTGGTTGTCAGACTTTCAGGCTTCTGACTACCCGTAAAAGCTTCTAATAAACTAAAAAATAATTGTCAAATTCAGTAGCCATGTTTTTTTTTACCAAGTTTGACAAGTAATTTAAAATATACTGAAGGAGTGACGACTATTGTATATGTCTTCCATTTAATAATGATTTTAGAAATCGAGTTTAAAGGTGTGTTCTTAAGCCGGTTTCCATATATGGGCGTGGTGACAAAACTATCAATGGCGCCGATTCCATGGTTTACAAACTAAACTAAATTTCAGTGCATCTTTTTCTTTCTATTTCATTAAGAAAAGGACAGAAGATAAATATTAGTTTATTCCTGTCAAATTAAGATACTCCATACACAAGTTTAGACGTGATTAATAAATTGGCTACTAAAATTACGTCAATTTACGTCAGGCGCTAACTAATTTGACAGGACTAAACTAATATTTATCTTCTGTCCTTTTCTTAATGAAATAGAAAGAAAAAGATGCACTCAACTTAAATTTAGTTTAGTTTGTGAACAAGTGAATCGGCGCCAGTGACTATTATTTTAAAAATCTGTCTTTTTGAGTCAATTTTCGTTAGCTATATAAGGGGAGTTTTTCAAATCATGATTCTTAGAATATGGGTATTAAATAAATGTCTACGTAGTGTCGTGTTGGTCGCATTGATTGTAGTATCGGGACGTTGCTTTTTTTGGCTTTTGTGAGTGTGCCGTGCATGTGCGCGTGCGTTGATTCCGATACGAATTGTGAAATAATCATGTGGAGTAAATTAAATATACATTGAAATGTTGACTGTAAACGATTAATGAATGAATTCAATTATTAAAATTAATTTCTAATTGTAATAAAGAGTTCTTAAATCCAGGAAAATGATTTCAATAAAAAAATGTAGTTTTCGTGCAGAAGTCATAATATTTTCTGATTGACTTCTTGATTTAAATTGAAAATACCGGTAATTGAATGGAGATAGTTTATTTCTCTCTCCATTGTGTTCACATTTGTATTATTTTGTGTTAAAAATAGTTTATGATACTTTAATAAGCTTAACGCAAAGTCTACTGCTGGAAATAGGGGCTCTAAATAACAAACGTATGTTCGTATCGGAGCATCGCCGCGGTGTTTTATTAGTGTTGCTAGCCGAAGTTTGTTATTAACAGAATGTACTTACGTTTACTTGGGGTCAAATAATTAAAAAAAAAATGTAAAAAAAATCTTAAAGGTACGCCCTTCTATTACATGGGACTTCAACATTACTGGTGAAATGTGGTTGTACAGACGCCAGCACATCAAGCTACCCGGTGTGCTGGCGTCTGTACTCTGTACCTTAACCTTTCAGGGCGAAGTTTATATTCTTTGCAAGATTATTGTGTCCCAAGTCAAGACGAAGTAGCGTAGTTTTTGTTGGTTGTTCATTCCATAAGTTTTCGAGATTTAGCAAGACACTCCACTAACTGACATATTATTCCATACTAACAAAATGTACAATAAAGTTGTTTACATACAGAGCAACTTTTAGCCTAAGATTTAAATCGTTAGATTCGCCCTAACGCGCTAAAAGGTCGCGTTTCTGCTGGTCTATACTGTAAAAAATCGCACATTGAAAAGGACATCATTTCGTGCCCAAAAATTAGTGCAGGCCAGAAAAAAAAGTACTGCTGTCTTATGGGAAATATCCTCTTGAGCATTTTTTACTATTACAACGAAAGTCTAACAGTAACCCCTCGGCTGCTATTTGAGAGTGAAAATGCCAGAAATCATATTTTAATAACAAGATTATAGTTAAGACATGTTCAAGATGTTAAATTCAATTAAAATTTGGTATTTTTTTTATTTTATGCTTAAAACACTTGTTATAAAAATATGATTTTTGCCATTTTCAATCTCAAATAGGGGCATTTTCAATCTCTATTTATTTATAGTTGTTATTTCCCATAAGAAAATAGTACTCTTTATTTCTGGTTCGGCACTTTAACTTTTTAGGTATTCAGTTTTCGACACTTGAATGATGTCCTTTAGATGAAGTGTGAGCTGTCATTATACCTGATTCTAGAGATTGTCACTATTCACAGCTCATTTCACCTATGTTGTCACGGTGGGACGTTTACAGAATTTGTCGGCTGTTTCGTTTTGACACCACAGTGACGCAGTGACTGGACTTGATTGTCATGGAAACGCCATAGAATAGAATATTTTTTTTATTATGTACTGACGCCAGCACATCAAGCTACTAAAATCTGTCAAATTCCTTTAATAGATTTTCAACTTTATCGATAGAGCATAAGGTTGATGTGCTGGCGTCTGTACACCATAAATATGGCAGATATTGAGTGTAGAAATTTTACAAAGGGCGACAATGGGCGGTATTATCGCTAAAAGCGATCTTTAAAAGGCAATCTTAGCCATTAAGCATGTTTGAGCTCAATTCTTCTCAGTATAACATATTGACACTGACTTCTCGTGAACGCAGTTTAAATGTCCGCGTTCAGTTTAATTGGTGAAGTTCGCCCTAAACTACGGTGAGGACAAATCTAACGATTTAAATTGTTGCTTCCAGCAAGTTGTTTACATTAAAATTGTTTTGTTGTTATAAATAGTTTAAATTTTACATAACAATTGTTGTGTTACTGAATGCTTGTGTGGTTTCGTACGATTTTCTATAAGTGTGCAACTTTGTTAAGCTTTTTTGGGTTTCTTTTTTTTTATTAAATTCTAAATCTCAATCGCAAGTAATAGTCGTGCTGTCGCAACGTTTGTCCATACCCTTATATTTACTTATTGCTTGTAATATACTTGTTTATAGTTGAAACGCAATAATTATTTGTAATTTTATGTTATGAGAGCGATGGGCAGATGACTGAGAAGGACATACATAATAATAATAAAACCTGCGAATTACTGTCCCACAGCAGGGCAAAGGCGTCTTCTGATACAGAGAAGACACGAGCATTAATCACCACGCTTGCTGAAGACGGATTTTATAATAGGAATAAAGCAAAGCACCTGCCATCTAATCTTTTCACCACCCTTGGTTGACTGGTAGAGAATGCCTAAGGCATTAAGTCCGCCTTTGTACCTTTTAAAGTGAAACTTTTATTACATCGTATCAAACTTTTTCGTCTGTGTGTTGCATGTCGCGTGACGGTCGGCCGCGGAGTAGGGATAGAGTGAAAGGCGCTCGTCAGAGCAGCCGAGGCCAATATGGCGGCGCCTATAGTTCGCATCAGCTGACCGTGTAGTGTATAGACTATTACTCATTTGTGTTTTTAGTTAAATGTCTATAATGTGAAAAAAAGTTTCACTTTTACCGTGGTGTCATAAAAACCACACAATCCTTTTTTTTTTTGTGTGAGAAACGTTTAAATAAATAAAGTAAAGATAAAATTATAGTCAAAAGCTGGTAACAAATTTTGGGAACGTAAAGGCATGCACATAATTTTAATTCTGTTCGTCAGCGCGTCTGTTGTATTGTTGTGTATTTCATTGTTGAAATTCTCAGTTGAAGTCGGTTCAGTCAATTCTCAAACTGCATAATCATCGTATATTGTTCCCACTGCTGGGACACAGAGGAAGTGGGCTGTAATCCACCACGTGGACTAAGTGCGGATTGGTGGATTCCAGTCTGGGTTGATGACAATGGACTTGTTCCCTATTACATAGGACTTACAACTGCTGAATTGTCGGTGTGTTATTCATATCTGCCTACCCCTTTGAGGATAAGATACCTTCTCAAAATTCATTACCGTCTCTGCGACTATAATATGTTATACTTATTTTAATTCTATAGTTTTTTTTTTTTGGGTGGGAAATTATCAAATAACTTCTCCCGCTCTGCGGCGGCGGGAGTGTGCGTCAGACTTTTACTGACTAAAACCCACCCGTGTTCCTTCAGTTGCCTTTGCCAAGGGTCACGGTAAACTCTTTCGAACAACCCGCGACCCTGGCAGTAATTCTATAGTCATTGCAAGTCAGAAGCGCACGTGAAATGACACGTATCTTGTCATATCTCTTTGACATAAGGTTGGAATTGCCATAATTGACGAGCGCTTTTGAAATGCAACAACTGTACGGTTTGCAAACTTGTTATTTTTTTTTTTTTTATCATGTGCATCCCGATTCAAACTTTATGGCGGCCGTGAAGTGCGCTACCCGCTGCGCATTACCTCACCCCTCACCCCCCGCTGACACGTGAATTTGTTACTGCGCAGTGACGCGCCTCGTGTTCCGAGCCGCCATAAAGTTTGAATCGGGCTGTAAAAATGATACCAGTCTGTCTGTCCGTCGCTGTGTGCCATGTACGCTTGCTTCCGATACAGCCGCTCCGCGCTGTTTGTAGTTATTTTACATCTGTTATGTACACGCATAAGTACGTTATGTATATTACATAATAGGGCTAACTAGCGAATTGTGGGTATATACTGTACAGATACATCTCTGCTGAACCCTTTGGGAAATATAGGCGTGATGATATGTAAGGAACTTTCAAATCAACCTGTCACGTCTGGTCACAGTTAATTATCTATTACGTTACCCCCGGCGGTTCAACTTTATGATAAGTTAGTACACGCCAAAGCCTTGAAATGGAACTCAATTTTAAAACGCTGTTTAATTTTCTTGTTTGTATTTTCGAGTCGAAAGGCTTTAAAAATACATTGACTGCAACTGTATCTATCGAAGATTTTCAAATGTCTACAGTTTAATATTATCCCTATATTTGCATACTTCTTTTCCATTTCACATCTGAGCACTATGACTATGTTTCCATAGTTCGAAACCACGTCAAATCCTTAGCTAAACACGACATCTGCTAATAACGTATTCTCTATGACACAATGAACGAAACCGCGCGAAATTAACGCGAAGTTTGCGTGGTTTTAACTGTCAAAATACCACGCTTGACAACCGTACGTGGTTTGCACGTACAAGAAGATTACGCGGGGAATAATAATTACCATACAGAATTGGGTCCCAGGTCAATCAAATTCGCCAATCAATTAAAAATGCCCTGTAAATACAAGATGTACTTGTGTGTGTCTATGCGAGGCTAGAGGCAGATTTAGAAACCCAAAAACACGAAAAACTAAAGTTTTACAACAAATACCAAAAATGTTGACTTGAATACCATTTTAATATTTTTTTTTACTATTTAGTTTAGTTGTTACGGAAATAAGCCATTTTGATAAAAACTCCACTATGAAATCTCCTTGTTTTTACCAATTTTTTTCGTAGGTAAAGTTAGAGAAAATAATTGTTAACAAATTGTAACAACCAATCCGTATATTCAAATGACAACTGTCACTTTTTGACAGTTGTATCAAACCGCAAATTGACGTAGGGGGTCAGTTTCTTTAACAATGAAGGTTTTCTGAAACAACACTTCACTAGATGGCAGCACTGAGTCTTCAGCTCTGGGGACCTGTCAAAAGTGTCAAAGGGCCTATATTTTCTTCATTTGTGACTGAAGGAATGAAGAACGTTATCATTTATTTTTATTCACTGCCGAAATGGTAGACCTCTTAACAAAGTGGCGCCAACTGGCGGTGTGAATTTTTATGTAAACCCCCATTTATTTCCCTGACTGTACAACCATAATACCAATTGTTGAGAATTTTCTAAATATTTTTTTTTAAACCAATTGTCTTTTCTGCTGCCCTTGCCTCGCCATTTTATATATTTAGTTAGTTACTATTATATTCTGTTTAGTCGTAGTCTCGTTAGTGTTAATTTTTAACGTGCATTTTTTTCTATACGTTAATTAAGGCGTAGCGCCACCCGATAGTTACGCAACTGTTGCCCGAGAGTTGTGCAACTGTTGCGCTACTGTTGCTGGTGACGCTTTAAGGCTTCTTCCATAATGGTATCGCGTTTTGTTCACTAGCCTGGTTTTGTATCTCTCTGGTTATGTTTGATGTTTGTTAACTGAAGGCCCGACAGCGATAGCTGAAAAAATTACAAGTTTAATAATTAATTAAAATATTCAAGATTTTGTAACAGTTCAGTATCGCAAGACATACTAATAGATAAGGATTTTTAAGTGTTTGTTCATCGCGTAGTACACTTAACATACCGAGCAAGAGCTGGTTAGAAAGAGAACGCTATACTAGCGTGTATTCTATCTCACTCTAATACTTTCGTTTTTCTAGCCACAAAACATCGCTGTCGGTCCATCTTTTCGTTGCTCAATATGTATTTCTTTATTTTATATTTATAACTCGTATATTACTTTTTATTATTGTCTGTAATCTTTTGATTTATAACAGTTTTCACCACTCGACCTTTCAAGCTTGCATGTGTTGACAGCTGTCATATCTGACAGTGACAAGATACAAACTTTTTTTTTACTTGTAATTCCGTTTTTCAAATTTTTTTATAAAGTGACAGCTGTCAGTTATGTCAAAGTGACATTGACAGGTGTTGCTATTTGCAAAATTGTCACGTTCCGTGGTGAGGGGCGCGTTCCGTGTCCACGGGCGTCCGCCAGCCATTTTACCAAAGCATTGTAATACATACATAGAAATGTAATCACTGATGACCGACCGAGACGCAGCTATACATAGACAATAGTAGAAAAACAGGAAGTAGCAACCGAGATTGTATTCTTGTTTGATTATGTAATAATTTTCTACCATTTAAGTTTAATTTTTGTCTTGTAACAACCCCGTTTTAGCTGTCATGTGTCATTGACGTCTCGGCGGCGTCTCAGTCCGCCTCAATGTGCTCAGTCGTTTTATTTTATTAAATGCACTGCTAATGTATTTTCCGTTCTTTTATTTTTAACTTTCCTTGGTTTTTTACGCTTCGTTACTAGACATTTTTATGTTCATATTAAGCTATACTTATACCTGCCAATCTTGGCAATAAGAAGTTATAACGCAGCCAATGCACCAGCCTATCAGAGCTTAGTACTAGTTTTAAAAAGTACCTCGTGCGAAATATGAAAGTTTAAGAGTTGGTTATAACACAAAAATATGAAAGAAAGTACCTAATCGATTTCCGAGAAATGATGTCGCCGAAAGTTATACTTATGTACTTTGCAAGTGAACAAAGCTAATTAATAATATTTTAAATATTTTCAAAGTTGAGCTTATGAACAATTTTTGCTCAGATAAAAGCTATGGGTTAAGGCCTCACAATCCTAAATTAGAAACTCGCACTGTATTCAAAACGAGGTGAGACCTTGTCCAGAAAAGGCGAATCTCTCGCGCGTACGTGGCGTCCAGAAAAAGCGTACCAACGCTTTTGGGGATGAATTTTGCCGCTCCATTTCCCTTGAAACGTACACTAACTCTGAAGTTCGCGCGTAAACTGGACGCAAAAAGTAGTCTCTAGTATGTCGACCCGTGACCAACACGCACGAGTCTGGCGAAGTGCACGTGAAATACGCGCGTATTTTAAATTCGTGCTTGTAGACGTAATGTATTGGTGGCCAGTACCTCGCCAACGCGTGTATGAATTCGCGCCAAATAATTCGCAGCAAATTCGCCCTTTCTTGACAAGGTCTTAAGTCTACTTCGTTTTCGACGCGATTATGTAAATGTGAGGGTAAACGCTTATTATACGAATTGGTTGACAAACTAAAGTATTATAAATCGTCTGTTGTGAAAGTATATAGGAGCACGAGTGAAATAGCTACATATCACTGTCCTTTCCTTTGTTCATAGGAATATATTGTACGCAAAATATCTGTCTGACTCCCATTTCACTCGCTTTGAAACTATCGCAAAAACGAATTTATGAAGGAGTCTTAAATTACTAGTAAAAACAATATTTGCGGCGACTAACCCTTATAGGCGCCAATTTTCTTTTCGAAGTGGGAATCCGACAAACTGCTCTTAATATTAAATAACGTCTAAAATATTTAGTCGGTGCCTAGACTTTTTAGGTATATTGTTTCACAAAAATGTCTATGAAATTATATTTTAAAAAGTCCGGAAATAATGACGTTTAAAACGCGCCATTTGCAATTTAAACTGCTGTTCCACTAACAAGAGTTGTGGACCAACTATTTGATATGTTTTAGACGTAGTTAGTGTTAACGGATTAATTATAGATTTACGAAATTATCGAGAAAAGCAAATTTTCGACATTTATTTTGCTACAAAAAACGTCATTATTTTATTCGGCCAAGATTTTCAAATGTTTGTAACGTTCCATACGTAAAAGTCAATTTCGACGTCCTAATTGGTAACATAATACTATTTAGATTATAAAAAAAGTGTACCTATAAATTCTAATCGTTGTTTCTTTACGCTTTTGTAAAATTGTATAAAGTTGATTGTATTGTAAAAAAGATATTTTTTCCATTTCATTATTAAAAAAAAACTTGCCAAATGTTAGTGTTACCAGCTCGAAACGTGAAAAAAACTACTATTTAGCGTTCGAGTGTCACCTTGCCATTGCTTCTGTATACACCAGTCCAATATAAGTAGCGTAGCAGCGTGTACATTGCCCGTGTATGTACAATATATTATACACATACATAGTGATATTATAAAGTATTTTTGCATGATTAATTATTGTGAAAGTGTCCGATTGTGTGTAGTTAAACGTGTGGTTTACTTATCACGTTACTTCTGTTCTTACTTTATCCGAGTGTGTCTTAGGATTGGCCGGCTAGAGTTGAAAATAACCTTTGTTACCCGCTAAATCCTATCAGGGCCGTTCCCGGGACGTGACAGGGCCGTGACACACACAAGGCAAGCACAAAAGTTCCATCAAATTAAATGTACGCACTGATATTATTTTTGAGCCCTTGATCGAGGACGGTCCGTCCACGCCCTGGGCACAGTCCTTCGTGGATAGACCTTTAATCTAACTGCTGTTTGTTCAATCAGTCCGCTAATAAAAACAGACTATTGTAGTCATATTTCTCTAAGATAAAGTTGAAACATTTTAATTGTTAAAAACTGTTGTTTATCAAATATATAATTAAAAGAGAATGATAAAATAAAATGCCAACGTTGTTAGTAAACCACGCTGTATGAAAAATCATAAAATTATATAAAAAAATAACGTTTGTGAGTAGGCACGCGTTCGGCGCCGCGAGTTGGCGCCTCTTTGCAATAACTTTTCTATACGACAAATTAAATATAAATTGTAAAGGGAGATTATGAATATGAATAGTGTCGGTAGTGTGCGCAGAATAGCAAGTACGTGCCCCGCATGAGACAGCTCCGAATATTAGAGGACTAAAAAGTTCTAAGTCCACTTCGCAAATACCTACTTGGGCCCTAATTCACTGCACTTAAAGTTTCCTTACTTCGAAACCACGTCAATTCTTAGTTAATCACGACATCTGCTATTAACGTATTCTCTATGACATAATAAACGAAACCGCGCGAAACGAACGCTAAGTTGGCATGGTTTTTGAACTGTCAAAATACATGTTGTCCGTACGGTTGACATTTGGATTCCTTGCCGTTGAGACACGATATTGACGTGGTTTTCACGTAGTAAGATTTCTCGTAATACAGAATTTGGGCCCTGAAAGAATAAGTAAGTTCTTCAAATTCAAACTCAAAGCACTAATTTCAAATATTGTCAAGTCAGTCGGTCAGAAAGATGAAGCTATTTGCCCATTCTAAAGCGTAGCAGGTATCTAAGGAGAAGAACGGGCAAGAAACTCGTACACCAATATTATAGAGATCGATAAGTTTCGGCATACAGACTCTCAATTAAGTAGGTAGGTACGAATGCCACCTTTATACTAAACCTTAGGTCTTAAGAAAAATGTATCAAAAGATGACGAAGATGACATGGAAGGAGTGAAATCAGCCAATCAATGAAAATAGAGAGAGTTGATAATAGTTTGGCTAATTGGCGTAGAATCCTACCTATTTACCTGTTAGACTGAAAACTATAGAACGTTCCGTGCTATAAAAGCTAGAAATAACAGTTACTGGAAATTATATTCTATTTTATATTTGCGAAGTAAGCACTAAGGTAAAAATCCATAAAAAAAAAGTATTGAACATACGAGTAATGCATTTTATATATTTTTAATAAAATATTTGCCTAATATTGAACATAGAAAAAGATATAAATTCACAAAATTATTGAAAAAATACACCGGCACCCGAATTGCGTAACACAATCACTATCTGAATCCAAATAATGCAAATAATGTTGTTGAACTGTCAAAATGAGAACCATTCCTACTGCTATTAGTGTGTTACGCAATCACCCCGCGGAAAAACTTCCATTTATTTTCCTTAGGCAACGTTACTACTATAACTTTTAGGCTAAACTTTCGAATTTACCAATTGTTCTACAGCCAAACTCCCTACACAGCCACTTGTGCCGTGTGTTAAACGTATGTAGCAAGATCTGAGCACTCTAGACGCTTTTGGTCAGCCGAATGTTTAATCGTTATCCTTTACCGAATCTATTTTAGCCTGGCATTCAATCAGTAAGTTCCCCACTCCGCTGATTGCCTGACCCCGAGTCGTAACCAAAAGCGCCGCGCGAGTTCACGATCGACAAATCGTTCAAACGCGACTAGATTGATCGCGCGAGTATGTCATATTCATATAAAAGAGCGGCCTAACCAAAACTGATCGTCGGTTTAAATGTCACTTTTTGATCTGTGAACCGGAACGCGTACCAAGAGAGGGCGCCTTCCGGTTTTCAGAACAAAAAGTGACAATAATATGAACGCAAAGATTTCGTAATCGCGCGACGATTGCTTTTGGTAAGGACGCAGGCATACTCGCGCAACGGTGGTTTTTGATTAAGACGCGGCCTCACCCACCAAATTCTCGGCTGACTAACAAGTCTCTAGGTCGCACTGTTTCCTGTTTCTCTGTAGCGGGCTCTGTATTGTAAGCTCAGTGTGTTCGTGGTCGCTAAATGTTGTAAAAACCTTTAGTGTTGTGAAATGTGACCCTCCTACTGCTAACCGGGTTAAAGTATTTAAATATAAGCGATCATTCAAAAAATCTAATGGGAAGTGATGATTACATTTTGATTTTAATTTAGGACTTGCTTGAACACATAATTATGTTCGATGAGTGAGTAAGTCATCTAATTTTGAGTAGGCGTTCAATATCAATCGACAGATAAGTAATGCAATGTAAAAAATTGGTACACTAGAATTCTTTTGGATGCATCTCATATCTTTGTATAAGTGTATTCAATTGTTTGGCTCACCGCCAAATAAATAAAGTAAAGCTGGATTTGAGCTCGGTTGATGGCAATACGTTTGCCCCAATTACATGGGACTTAACTGGCGAAACGTAGGTGTACTACTTCCACCTCTAGCTAACCCTTCAGTGATTACGAGCATGATGATAGGTATGTTAATAAAATACTTTAACTCAGTTATCAGTAACTAGCCTACTGTCCTTCGGAAACGCATTTAGCTCTTAAAAATGTTCGGCGAAGTGTTTTGTATTAATTATTAGAACATAGCCGATAGCGGACAGCTGCGTGTAATACATACCTACCTCTGCGCTGAAGCGTTAAACACCAAGATATATGAATTTATTAATATTGTGTATTGTATTATAGTTTTTAATCAAATTTTTACTTGTTAATGTAAAAAAATGGCCCACGAAATGAATAAAAAGCTCCTAATTGCGTAACACAGTTTCATTCACAATCCGAGAGTTTTGAAGGATACTTCTCCATTGCTTCTTAGGTTTAATAAATTAGTCTGCTCAACAACGTTAGTAACGCAATGAACGTTGCTGATCTGCCATTTTGACACAATGATCAATTGTCATTACATGTGTGTTATGCTATTGCGCCGCTGAGGGACTAAATCCTAAGAAAAAAATCTGTGTGAATGCATCATGCACTAAACATACTAAAGCTTGTCTTACTGTAAGGGCAAGATCTATAAACGTTACAAGTATTCCTGTCACTGTCGCTCTACAAGCGCAAGATAGAGACGGTTTCACATAACGGCCGCAGTGACGACGAGTAATGCCATAAAAATGTTGGCAGCGGGATTTGAATTTAGGCTGCTAAAAACGCACCCTAGTGTACCAACTTACTTTCATAAATAACGTTTTAGTAACGTTAGGAAAACGTAGCCAAGGTAAAAGCACAAGCGAAGTAACGTTTACAGATCTCGGCCTAAGAGTCCTAGACCGCACTTTGAATTTACTTTACTAAGTAAAGTATGAGCTTCATATGAATGTGGACCTTATTCATATACGTAGGTACAGACGCCAGCACATCAAGCTACTACAATCTGTCAAATTTTAATAGACTTTCAACTTTATTGCTAAAACATTAAGGTTTAAAGTTGGCAAAGTTTGACAGTTTCGGGTAGCTTGATGTGCTGGCGTCTGTACCTATAGTGTTAATATTCGTATAAGCGAAAGCGAACAAGCGTGTCATGCGAAAATGAACATTAATTTATCCGAATACTGTCCATATTTGTATGAAATGTTCAATTTACAATCTGAAATGGAAGTGTCGGGCCTTGAATATTCGAAGATATTTCTTAGGCACAAGGAAAAATAAATAATAGTAAATACCGAACCAGCACCCTAATTCCGTTACACACTATCAATCACAATATGAATAATTTTGAAGGATATTTCTAATCTATTGCTTCATATGTTCGAAAAAATGGTCTATCAAAGTGAAAGCCATTCCTACTGTTAAGTGTGTTACGCAATTACCCCGCCGCACCCTAATTGCGTAACACACTATTCCTCTCAATTTGAAGCATATTGCTAATCCATTGCTCCATATGTTGGAAAAATTATCTGCTCAACAACGTAAATAACGCGATGGATGTTGTTGAACTGTCAAAATGAAACCCATTGCTACTGATAGTGTGTTACGCCATCACCCTGCTGGTTCTATGATCAACATCATTTACGAAAATTCCTATTTTACAAACATGATTTTGACTTTGTAAAGTAATTGTTACGTACAAAAGCTTATATGACTCATTATATAAGTATTCATAATGTGTTTTCACAATAATTACATAAAATTAGTCGTTACAATAATTGAGAAAGAAAACAGCAATAATAAAATTAAAAATCTCCGAATTTAATCTGTGCATTATATTTTTAATACAGTGCTACAAACATAGATGTTTTAATGGCGGCAAAGTGCCTGTGTTGCCAATTTAAAAGTAATCTACCAATTTGGTAATATTTTGTGTGTTGTACTTTGCTTGCTTGGATCTTGGGATGGCTAAAGATGTGGATTCCATCGAGTGTGATAGATATAGATAAGAGCGATAATATACGGTTAAAAAGATCGTGTAAGCCGAATAACGGCGTGGTACCACACTACTGCAAATAAAGTCATTTTGAATAGCGAGACGTTGTTTCATTGCTTATTTATTTAATCACTAGCAGCACCCCGCGGTTTCACCCGCATTAGGCTGCCTGTCCATTGACGCCGAGCGAGGCAGCGGAGCGAAGAAACGTAGAAATATTAACCAATAGGACTGCATAAAATCTCAATGTCATTTTTCTATTGGTTAATATTTCTCTGTTTTTCCGCTCCGCAGCCTCGCTCCGGGTCAATGGACAGGCAGCCTAAGTGTCCATCTCGTGTGAATATCGGGATAAATATTTTATTTTATTCTGATGTATAAGCTATATTACTGTATAGTTTCATCAAAATCCGTTCAGTAGTTTTTGCGTGAAAGAGTACCTAACAAACATCCATCAATCCATCGTCACAAACTTTCGCATTTATACAACGTGTAACGTTAAATGCGCAAAACCTGAAAATAGTTTGATCAGAATAAGGAGCAGAATTAATTGAACCACTTTTTAATACAGGGTCACATTTTTCAAAAAATCTTCATTAAAAACGTTGCCGTGTCTATTTATTAATAGGTCAAGCAACCCAATGTCAGCGCGGCGCAGCGGCCCGGTGACGACTCCTCCCTCGGTAAAGCGTCGTCGCAGACGCAAGAAACGATCAGAATGGCTAGTAAAATTAAAACAGCACATAAAACCCTGACAATTTTTTAATGACTTATTTTCTCTCTGAAATAGGTCAATTGAATTAAAAAACAGTTGGGGTGTCTGAGGTTTTGCGCATTTAACGTTACACGTTGTATTGGGTTGGCACAAAATTAATGAGACACTACAAAACTGTACATTTCCTTTTTCAAGTTAATTGTTTTCGATAATATTCTAGAATGTTGTAGGTTTTGCTAGGTTCTTGTGATTTTGGGGTATATAAAGCGCAATCAGTTTAGTCAGTTTGAAGAAAAATGGACAAGCGACCACCTCGAACACTATACTTATACGAGTACTTGTTAGGCCACAGTGCGCGGGCTGCGGCTGACAATATCAACACTGCATTGGGCGCTGGAAGTACAAGCCATGCGACGGTGTCCCGATGGTTTGAGCGTTTTAAATCAGGAGACAGGAGCCTTGAAAGTCAGCCACGCTCAGGACGACCACCCGCAGTGAATTCGATCTTTATCGAATCGAGATTTTAATAATACTTTTTTATGCTAATTCTATTGATAATTTTATATAATTTCAAATTCTAGTATCTTAGTTGTCAAAACATTACATTATGAGATGGTTACAGAATCGCACTGCAGCTCACAAGGAAACCTCGCGAGGTGTCCCTCACCGATTTAGTTGCGGCTTTACTATAATAATCTACATGAAAAATTATGAGATACGTATTTTTTCTTTTTTGCTAACAAACGTTTTAAAGGGGTGAAAATCACCCTCAAAGTTCGTACCCCAATATGATGGTTTGCAGTTTTCACATATTTCTAATATTTTTTTTCCAAAATGACTTTCAACATTAAAAAGAGCATAAAAAAATATGAAAAATACTTTTATTCACATGCTTATAAGAATAGTGGATACTTACACAATTTTTTTTAATTAAAAATAACAAAAAATTCATAACTATTTATTATTTTTTAATGGCACCAATTTTAAGTCTTATAAATATGCGAATAAAGGTATTTTTCATAATTTTTTATGCTCTTTTTAATGGTTAAAGTCATTTTGGAAAAAAAATATTAGAAATATGTGAAAACTGCAAACCATCATTTTGGGGTACGAACTTTGAGGGTGATTTTCACCCCTTTAACCCGTGAGAAGGCGCGCCTAATTTTCTTACACGAGTAGGCGCGCGCGAGCAAATTGCTCACACTATCATAAATGTTTATATTTTTAGTGTTTCTATATTTATTGGCTTATAATGTATTTAAATAAATAACACAAGGTTTAGTAAGTAAGAAAACAAGTATTTTAATCAAAACTATTAAACATAATAGCAACTTCTAACGCAAATAACAAAACAACCTAGTATTAATTAATTTTTTGGCACGTTTCATAAAAATCACAATAAAAACTGTTCCATAACAAAAACTAAAAAGTGTTATTCATCCATTAAATCTACACTAATGTGCTTCTCGAAACACACGGAACACATGTATTTTACATGTTCGGTGCAAAGTAATTGCTGGGCGCGTGATGAGCAAATTGCCGCACGTTGGTACACGGCCTCCACAAACGCCTTGCTGCGCGGTCGCAACGCCACTGAGCGGATCGAGAATTGCGTCAGGGGAGAGGGGGTGAATATTTAGGAAGGTACTTAAGTGCTTGAATTGGTGTGGCATGGGAAAGACAAAAAATTTTTGAATTAGATTTTTGTGTGAGCAAATTGCTCATAGCGCGCCTTCTCACGGGTTAAAACTTTTGTTAGCAAAAAAGAAAAAATACGTATCTCATAATTTTTCATGTAGATTATTATAGTAAAGCCGCAACTAAATCGGTGAGGGACACCTCGCGAGGTTTCCTCGTCAGTTAAAACTCACTTCACCTTTTTCACGGTGAGATTTTTACAAAATAGACCAACTATACAGCATAATAATATCACTCATAAGGTTAAGAAATCAGTAATTTATACCAGCCGTGCAATTCTGTAACCATCTCCCCGTGAAAACTTGGGTGAAGTGAGCGTGGAGTGAGCTGCCTTTAGCTAGGGATTAACACTATTAAGTGCTCACTTCACTTATGATTTCACGGTGAGATTTTTACAGAATCGACCGGCAGTACGTACGCCTCTACTACACTCACTGATTTCAGCAACTGTAATTCAGCTTTTCAGTAACTTTCCGTCCGCTACGAGGACAGGGCGCGTCGCGTGTCTTGAAAAACTACGAACAATTTAATGTTTACGTAAAATAGTTTTTCGTCGAAAAAACGTGACTTTAATACATTATACAGCTCGCTATATTATAAAAGGTACGTATTTAGAAATTTTGCTTTCCCACGTCAAAATTACTAGCATTTATTTTTGTATTTTATAGTTATTTTCGAGTTATTTAACCCGTATGTTGCACCTGCCATGTTTTGTCTCTGCATCACCCTAAGGTTGACTTGTAGAAAATGCCTCAGGCATTGAGTCTAGACGTAAAGTATTTTTTTTCTTGTGCATAAACATTTTACTAAAAAAAAATAACCTGAGCCAATATTTTTTTTTCTGTCTCATGGGATCCATTCTGTCGTATTTTGAGGTTTCAGTATCTAAAAAAAGGAAAAAAACGGAACCCTTATTGGATCACTTCGTCTGTCTGTCTGTCTGTTAGTCTGTCAAGACCCTTTTTCTCACGAACGCTTCGAGGTGTCAAGTTGAAATTAATATCAAATACTCTAAAAAAAATTAAGTCAACGTAATAAAAAAAAAAACCGGCCAAGCGCGAGTCGGATTCGCGAACGAAGGGTTCTGTACCATTATCTATAAAAACGGCAAAAAAATCATGTCTGTTGTATGGGAGCCCCCTTTTATTCTGTTTTTGTAGCGTAACTTGGCCGGTTTTTTTCTTTACTGTAGTGTAAACCAGATTACTAGAACATTCTGATATAGCCACAGTAAGTCTATTTTTTATCTAGATTTAGTTTTGCGTCGATGAGCGCGAAAATAATATTTTAAGAACTCTATACGTAGATAATATTCCATATCATTATAATACTTCATGAGGGGCCCGTGGCTAAATAATAACAGCCGCACAGGTCGATCGATCAGGTTAAGCTACACTTGCCGCAGTTGGTCTGTGGATGGGTGACCATTTATACATACCGAGACGCCTCCGTGCCTCGGAAAGCACGTTATGCCGTTGGTCCCGGCTGTCATTCGTGGATCTTTGACAGTCGTTACGGGTAGTCAGAAGCCCGAAAGTCTGACAACCAGTCTTACCTAGGGGTATCGTATTACCCAGTGACTCGGTTGTGGAGGTCAGATAGGCAGTCGCTTCATGTAAAATACTGGTATTCAGCTGCCTCCGGTTGGACTGCAAGCCAACCAAACGTAGTTGGAAAAAGGCTAGGCAGATGATGTTTAGAAAGGAGAGCTTTTATATCGGAAAGTTTAATGTAAACTTAAAATTTTATATTATACATAAATATAATAAAGAAGTCATGATTTTTTATCAAGTCGTGAAAACCGTGCGAAGGGACTGGTTGCTAGTTTTTCTATAAACGGAACAACAGCACTCTAATTGCGTAACACACTATCAGTAGCAATGGGTATCATTTTGACAGTTCAACAACATTCATTGCGTTATTTACGTTGTTGAGCAGACACATTTTTCGAACATATGGAGCAATGGATTAGCAATATACTTCAAAATGATTCAAATTGAGAGTAATAATGTGTTACGCAATTAGGGTGCTGCATAATTTTGACGGATATTGCTAATACATTGCTTCATATTTATGTTCGAAAAAATAACTGCTCAACAACGTAAATAACGCAATGAATGTTGTTGAACTGTCAAAATGAAAGACATTGTTACTGATAGTGTGTTACGCAATTACCCTCATCATCTGCCTAGCCTTTTCCCAACTATGTTGGGGTCGGCTTCCAGTCTAACCGGATGCAGCTGAATACCAGTATTTTACATGGAGCGACTGCCTATCTGACCTCCACAACCCAGTCACTGGGTAATACGATACCCCTAGGTAAGACTGGTTGTCAGACTTTCGAGCTTCTGACTACCCGTAACGACTGTCAAAGATCAACGAATGACAGCCGGGACCAACGGCTTAACGTGCTTTCCGAGGCACGGAGGGGTCTCGGTATGTAAAGATGGGCACCCATTCACAGACCAACCGCGGCAAGCGTAGCTTAACCTGATCGATCGACCTGTGCGGCTGTTATTATTTAACCACGGGCCCCTGTTACGCAATTACCCTGCTAGTTTAATATTCCCGGTAAAAACGGATATAACTGTATTTAACTGTCCGGACAGGGAGGTACTTAATAGACTATCATTCACAGTCGCCCCCTGGGAACCCAGCGCATGCTAATATTAAATTCAATTGTATATTCCCGCTACTACTGGTCATTCAACTCGGCTTAAAATTAACGTCACGCTTGTATCCATGAAGAGGTTGGCTGTGGTGTAAAGTACTGTAGGTGCAGTAGGCTTTTACGGCCCCGTTGCTCTGCAAGAGGGACTGCTGAGCGTGGACCCTGGGTTCGATTCTTAGGTAGGCCAAAGTAAAATTAAATTAAATGGTTATTTATGTACAGACGCCAATTCAATCAGTCAATTTTTTTTTATAGATTTTCATCTTTATCGCTAAAGCATAAGGTTCAACGTTGATTCCGAAAATATGACAGTTTCGGGTAGCTTGATGTGCTGGCGTCTGTACGACAGTAGATCTTTTAAGACACTTACACGTACTATTTGGATTTTATGTGGGTCTAACAATGCAGCGTCATGTCTGGAAGGGACCTTTGAAAAAAAAAAAAGAAAAAAAATAGCGTTGTATTGTAGTCTTGAGTGTGAACCAGCCGGTAGATTCTGTAAAAATCTCACCGTGAAATCATAAGTGAAGTGAGCACTTAATAGTGTTAATCCCTAGCGAATGACAGCTCACTCCACGCTCACTTCACCCAAGCTTTCACGGTGAGATGGTTACAGAATCGCACGGCTGTCACCGTGTAGCTCAACCCTATTTTGTGATTGGGTTTTCCATGAGGAATTTCTTAGTAGTAGCCCCGAGTTTTCTCTTCAGTTTTATTGTTAGTATAGATATAGATTAGTATAGTAAAAAAAAAACCGGTCAAGAGCGAGTTGGACTCAATCACCGAGGGTACCGTACCAGTATATGTATATTAATTTTTCATTTATTTTTCTTTCTGAAAAAGTGTGCTATTTAGAGACATCGTTTTATTTTTCCTGTAATCTTTACATAAACTTCTATCACATAGAATAATTTCAGATTTTTCTCTTTGTAAACTTCGGAGATAAGGGGGGAACGGTATTCTTTTTTTTTTACATTTTTCATCAAAAGTCAAAAACTATGCGGCCTAAAAAAAAAAAATGTTTGAGAATGTGCAAACAGCACTCTTTCATATGATACCCCACATGCCCTAGTAGCCCCACTTCGAATTTAAGACCCCTCTTCAGTCACTGTTGCAAAAAATAAATATATTTTAATTTCTTTCTTATTTACAAAATAGTTGGGCAAACGTCATCTAAAACTATTCCAAATTTCAAGTCGATAGCTTTAATAGTTCTTGAGATATTCAACTGTGACAGACGGAGAGACAGACAGACAGAGTCGCACCATAAGGTTTCCTTATTACCATTTTGGTACGGAACCCTAAAAAGTAAAAAAAAAAATTGTACGCCTCGTCATGCAAACATGTACGGACTTGTTACGTATAATATTAAAGATGCTTGCATGCTTGATTTGTATGTAAACGCATGTTTGACAAATAAATTATCTTTATATTTATAGAACTACTAGCTGGGGAACCCGGATTCGCTCAGAAACATTCCACAACATTCCAGAATGTTCTGGAATGTTGTGGAATGCTCTCGAATGTTCTGGACTGCTCTAGAAATTTTTAGAGGGCGAAAATTCCAGCCCTTATATCTTCAAAAGCATGCAATTCAGGTAAAAACGGGAAACTTCTTCATGGACAGGAGACAGAGGGTTACCACACCATATAGCTCCCTTGATCGTACCGGGAATCATTTCTGAGTTTTAGCGGCACGCACATTGTACACTTTCTTTTATAATATACAGGTTGTCCGGTAATTAATGGATAACCTTGAAATGGCTTATATCAGAACTTATGACCGTTCAGAAAAAAATACAAAACCAAATATATCCTAAGATATGTTTTTTTTTTTTATAACAGGACTACAAATTTTTACCTTTCTTTACATTATTGTACGCTGCAACTACAATCGAATGAATTCCATCGGTTTTTGTTGTTCTATTGTTATACGCTAACTATGCCGATAGATAGGCAGTATATTTAGTATGACCAGCTATTGCAATAAAAAAAAAGAAAAATCTTTGATGATTTATTCAGTGAAAAATTAATTTAAAACATATCTTAGATACTACTTAGGATATATTTGGTTTTGTATTTTTTTCTGAATGGCCATTAGTTCTGCTATAAGCCATCTTACGGTTATCCATTAATTACCGGACACCCTGTATATTGATTATAGACACACGGATAAGATGGCAGGAGGCGTCTTGCACACTCAATAATGGGTCCCCGAGTATTATTATGGAATAACACAACACATTGACCTGGGGATTAAAATAACAAAACAACGAAATTATTATAAACGCACCGTGTGCCCCAGTTTCCTAATGATATTTGGATATCTAAATGCCATTACAATAAAGCTCACTATCTGGGTTAAACTCACTTGATATAGCTATTATTAGTGAATTACTGTATGTTTATTTAGGTTATATTTACTGAAAAGGCCCACAGTCTTTTCAGTAAGTGTGGGGTGTATTCAATGAAATCGTGTACAGTCTGGCAGGGAGATGGACGCGCGAACTGAAACCTTGAATTCAGCATATGGTTCTAGAACCCTTAGCGTTGAAATGTTTCGTTGGTTACCGTAGAGGCGGGTTACCGTAAAACGGGGTTAATAGAAACAATCTGGACTTTCAAACCGACTTTAATCATATAAATTCTAAGTTTTGGGCAATAAAGCTGCTTTCATTGTGGGAGTCTTATGTTATTTTAAAACCTAATTACAATTTTAGTGCCAAATTATTATCTACTTAGGAGAAAAAGACAGAAAACTGGTCAATTTCTATTTGCCCGGAATACGGGGTCAATAGATACGACGTATGGGGTTAATAGAGAAAAGTGATAGGGTTGTCAAAATATTTTATATTATGTATGTCGTCATTTCATTGTTCTTGTTATAATATAAGTAAGTAGGTACACAGAGATAATGAAATGAAAGAGTGTACATAATATATTAGAAAACCTTTTTATTAAAATTATAAAGAATATAATCGCAACCAATAACAATACTTATTAAATAATCAGTTCAAAAATAATGTTAACCTCAGAATTGAGATCACAAAAAATTAAGCTTAATTAATAATTATTAAACGTAATAAAATTATATTACCTACTCAGTCTGAAACATGATAATCTTCTGACAATAATGAACAAAACAGAATAATCAGTTCAAAAATAATTTTAGCCTCAGAATTAAGACTACAAAACAATTAAGCTTAATTAATAATTATTAAGCGTATTAAAATTACATTACCAACCCAGTTTGAAACACAATAATCAACAAAACAGTGCAATAATCAGTTCAAAATAATTAGGGTGTTAAAATAATTAAGTACACAAAATGAGTAATTATTAAAAATTTTAGGATGTCAACATAAAGTGTTCATTCTGGAATGTTATACTTAAATGTCTCGTATTACAAAGTCACTTTTTTTTAATACGAATAATTATTTTAATCAGTATCAGACATTAAATCGGATAATATTTCCTCATCATTTCTGTAATAATTTCGATGTTTTTGTTGTTTTCTTTTCATTTTATTATTATATAATATTTTTGCTAATTGTTTAGGATCTGTAACTGAAATATCAGATAAAATTTCAATTTTGTTATTGCTTTTTATTTCATTACTCGAAACCATGGCATCAGAACTGACATTTAAATTGTCAATTGTTTCAAAATGATCAATAACAACATCATCACCAAAAATAATTGGTACCGTTTCTATATCTAAGTAATCATTACCCTCACCTGTACTCATTGACTGTGATAATAAGGTTGTTTCTTCTTTACAGAAGCTTGTGCTTGGTTCAGGTTCAGTGGTTATCTGACTTTCATGATCGTAAAACATCTGAGATGTTCCAGCTTCAAGATCATCTTGTAAAAAGTTAGCGGCGAGAGATTTCGTTTCATCTGTTATATTTGGATGTGGTTGTGTTTTTGATTTCTTTCCAATTCCCTTTCCTTTTTTTGTTATTGGTTCTTTTTGTTTGTTATTGTCTTTACTTTCTTTGTTTGTCTTCTTATGTTTTTTCTTTGGGTCTTGGTTCTCGATTTCTGTTTCAGCATAACTTTCTTCAAGACTAACGCTCTTTCCAGGTTCTACTTCAATTTTTCTTTTTCTTTTAGGTTCAGCGACATTTATGGTTCCATATCTCATTTCTTTTAGTATTGTTAGAACAGATTCATCGATTGTTTCTGTTTGATGGCTAACTCTGTCATATCCAGGTAATCTTTTCAGTACTTGTGTAGGGTCCAGTGGATTTATTCCAGCTTTTTTGAATCCTGATAAAATATTTTCTTTAGCATTGTGTTTTAGGGCGTCTAAAAGCATAGACAGTAAACGTGGAAAACATCCTTTTGGAACCGATGCTTGTTGGCGACCATCGGCTTTTTTCCATTGAAACAATATATTTCGCCAAGCTATTTTCATAGGCCTGAAAAAGGCCACATCCAATGGCTGTGTGATGTGGGTTGAATTAGCTGGCAAGAATACGAATTTTATGTTTTCTTCATGGCACAGTTTAATTAGATCTAATGAAAGGTGCGACGATAAATTATCACCGATCAAGATTTTTCTTCCGGGTACTCCTTGAAAATGGGGTATGATTACCGATTTAATCCAGTCTTCAAAAATGGTTCCATCAAACCAACCTGACTGTGATCTATTGTAACGAGTCCCTTTTGGCCCCTTAATGGTCCAAGTATCATACAAATGTTGTGCCTTATAGACAACATAAGGAGGCAGTAATTCTCCCTCAGCTGTGCACGCAATCATAATAGAAACGGCAGACTTCGAGTGGTTCATCACCCGCTCTGGATATTTCACGCCTTTTTTTGTAATTATTTTCTTCCGCCCAGGATCATCCGAAAGATTCGTCTCGTCGTAATTTATAATATTGCACATAGGTACGCCTGATAATGAAATTTCTAATTCTTCAAAGTATTTTTTTATTATTTCAGGGGAAACAGCAGCCCGATTTCGCTTTATATTTTGCGATAATCTCTGAGAAATTGCATCTTTGTGTCTTTTCATAAAAGAGGAGACAAAATCTGGCCCAGGCAAATTATTATTAAATCTCTTTTCATTGACACCTAATTTATCAAGATAGACCTTAACAAGCATTCTTAAATCATACGCCTCCAAAGGATAGCCCCAGTCAGCACATACATTTATGTATTTAATAAATTCTTCTTCAGTTTCTTTCGATAAAACAGTTTGACCTCCTTGACTTTTCATATTTTTTGTACAGTGTCTGTATAAAACAGATCTGTGTATATTATATTTTTTTGAGATAGTATCAAGAGAACTATTACTCGCAGAATATTCATTAACAGCCTGTTGTATTAAGTTGACGTCATATTTTAAATACTTCTTACCCCGAGGGTCTGGTTTGTAGATGCGTGGCATATTGCTACTATACCTGCGTATACAAAATTAATAATTAAATATTTAAAAAAAAAAATATTAACAACTCAACTTTTTAAAAATGTAGGTAATAACGTAAAAACTCAGCAACCTGCACAAAGTGCCAACCCTATCGAAAGCGTTTCTAAAAACCCCTTTGGCGTTTCTATTAAACCCTTTCTCGTTCCTATTTACCCCTTTCCCGTTTCTATTCACCTCATATGGCGTTTCTATTTACCCCTCAGTCGTCTCTATTCACCTCATAATCGAGAAATATTTAAGGGTGCTAAATTTTTATTAAATTAACAATAAAAATCAAACTAATGAGTAAAACTTACCCTTTCAATTTATTCTGGATACACTTCTCCGTCGAATTAACTAATTTTACTATTAAAAACACAATTTAAATAATAACTAGAAAGAAGTTAATAAGAGCGCAAAAGACATACACACAACCGTTGTACTTTGATCTCACTTTTTTGGCATAAATTGCTAACTTCAAACTATTCAAATGTTGTCAGACCAAAGAAAAAATGTTGTCATTGTAAAAAAAAAAAACACTATTGCTATTTTTAAAGTAGTTTTCGAATCACAGGCTTTTAGACTTTTTCCCAAGAATATTTCTATTCACCCCGTGAATTCTATTCACCCCGTTTTACGGTACTTTGACTCTAGGGCATAACTTTGGCCCAAATCGAGAAAATGTTTGAATTGCCCGCCGTGTCGCAACCGTGCCACCGAACGTCGTAGCTCCTTCGGTAACTAATAAATGGCGATATAGACGTGTACTTGTGGAACTTTTTTACCG